>PVJH01001329.1:0-217092 GCA_004026705.1 Nesogale talazaci | reverse complement strand
CTCAAATTCCGACTCTGCTACTTGTTCACGTGTGACAATGCTTAAGAATGAATTTACCTGACCTCCGTGGCATTCAATTCAAAGTTCTCATCTGCAATTCTCTCTCTCAAGAAAGAAAGAAAGCAATCATTCTCAGCTTATGGGGTTGCCATGAGACTTTAATGAAGTGGTCCATGTAGAACAGTAAGAATATTGTTACGAGCTGTCACTAGGTGCTAGTGAATTGGGTCTGACTCACAGCGACCTTGTGTGCAACAGCTCGAAAACACTTCCTGACCCTACACCATCTTCACAGTTGTGGCTATTTTTGAACCTAGTGTTGTAAGTGCAGTGTCAATCCATCTCCGTGAAGGTCTTCCTCTTTATCATTGCCCCTCTGCTTTACCAAGCACGATGTGCTTTTCTGCAGACTGCTCTCTCCCGATTATATGTCCCAAGGATGTGAGACAAAGTCCCGCCACCTTCATATCAGAAACTATCAGCCCTATTCTTATTGGCATGTGTTTGGGAGTCAGACTGGCATCTTTAAAATTATTCTTTTCGGATGGGTGTGAACACACCACAACAGATTCTCATCAAGCCATTTCTACACACTGTTCTGTGGTATTGGTTACATTCTTCCCCTTTGGCCAGCATTCTCCTGCATTTTCTATAGTTTTTCTGTCTTTCTTATGACCTAGGAGCATCGCCCTCCAACCTGCCCTTCTATGCTCTGAAAGGTTTCTTGGGATTTTTGGACTCTGAGTTGGTTCAAGAGGGTGGCACTCAAGGCTGAGACTCACTCCTCTACGGGCAGACCTGCTGTTTCACTTCAAGGTGACCTCAAGGAGGGCATGATCTCAGTTCATGGCTTAAAGTATATTTTAAGGTCAAAGTTCTTGAAATGTCTTTTCTCAATGCATTTACTAAGGATGGATTTTTTTTTAATGTGAAGTTCTGTTCCCTATTTCCTCCCTTCCTGTCAGGATCCACCAATTGTTGTATATATCCAGTAGTGGCAGGCACTGAGTCAGGCATCGGTGGAATCTTCTTGTTACAGAGTGCAGGGGTAGATACTTAGTTTCACAGACGGATTCCTTTCTGAATCTTGAATTTCCTTAATTCTCCAGGCAAGTGGGGATCAACAATGGTGCCAATAACAAATATTTAGAACCCCAGATGGTAGTCACCAGACGAGGAGGTAGAATATAAAACATTATGAGCGCTACAACTGATTGCATTGTCCCATGAGATTCTGAGCCGACATCTTCAACCCAAGACAACGGATCTCATGAGGTGACCGGCTATGGATGAGCAGCGTTCAGTTCTAAAGGGACACAAGTTGTGCTCCTACAACTCCTGCAAGCTAGTGATCTGTAGTTGCAAAGGGGATCCTTCTCTAAGGATGTCTTTAATTGTGTTTAAGCAAGTTGGACCCAGTCTGCAGTCCTTACATTGATTTAGTGCAAGAGAAGGCTTGAAGGCTCCCCCAGTGACTTATTTATGACCTGTGTGGCTGGCGAAGGTGTGTATGGTCTGGCTATGAGGAGAGCATTATTTGATGGTCTCAAAGTAAGGAGGAATTTATGTATCATTTAAGGGCAAGTAGGAAGTCTGTATGGATCTTCATAATCCAATGTGTATATACACACACCACACACACACATGTACTTTGGTTGTACATATATGTTATATGCGGCATAGAATATACCTAAATATCTTTGTGTGTGATTATGTGTGTGTATACCACCTAATAATACCAGTCATCTGGTTATGCTGTACATCCTTCTCCCATTGCTGGTGTAGCCTTTCCCAGGATTATAAGCAAAGCCTTACGATTGCCCATAGACTGAATTGCCCTGCCCCTGAACATTGGTCCCTGCATGCATGTTAATGTGTATATACATACATATGCATATATTAGCTCACTTTTATAAAAAGACAAGAACAAAAAAAGACAAGGACAATGATATAATTATTCTTGTCTTTTTATAAAAGTGTGATCATACAGTCTGTTCTCAAAGGACCATGGATAGCCTTGGCCTGAAGAGGGCAGCATTGCCCCAGTAATCTGACTTTACACAGAGCTCATGGAGCTGGGCCTTTTATGTGCATCCATTTTCCAGTGCCATCCAGGTGAGTGTGGAGCAGAATGAAGCGAGGTATAGAAAAGCACCAAAAAGAAGAGTGACCACATGACAGTGTGCCAGAGAGCTATGGATAGAAGGCACAGAAAAAGGGGAAGCATTTTTAAAGATCATCTTTATTTTGGGGTGATTGCAGTGAAACGGAGGGAAGATTTTTTGAAATAAAAAGCCCACGCACCTTATTGGGACACTCCTAACCCCTAGAACAAGGACAGCAAACAAGAAAAACTCTGTCACCAGAAAAATATACAGATGGATTGGAGCAGACGGAAATGAATCAGAAAACAGAACAACAACATAAAGAATCAACAAGACATGAAGTAAGTTCTTAGAGAGGATTAAAAAAAAAAAAGGTGCATCACTGGTAAACCTAACAAAGCCAGAGGAGGAGCAGCGCAAATAAATGAAATGGGAGACATCACAACAGCACCAATTGAAATAAAGCAGAGGGTAACAATGATATGATGGCCAAAAAAAAAAAAAAAAAAAAGGAAGATTCCTGCAGAAGTAAGGTGAGCATGGCAAAAAAGAGGCTTCTTTTTCACAACCCTACCAAACTAAAAACCCAATACACTGGCTCACTTTGGGTCATGTCTGGGAGACTTCTGGAGTCATGAGCCTAGTGTGTTCACACAGTTTGTGTCAGAGATCAAGGAACTCTTTGAAATGCCACTGAAAATATGCACTCCACGCCCACATATATATGGGCTCCCAAAGAGTTCATGGAAAAAGAGAAGGAAAAGATAATGGAATTTTTCCATGGATATTTTGTAAAAGCTCTCTTACAACAACCGAGAGTTGAGCAAGGTGAATGGAAGGTGGAGCAACTTTGGACTCAACTGTCAAGATGTGGAGGGTCCGATGCCAGCTCAGATCCAAACCTGTGGGTGACTTCTGGCCACGCAGACCATCCTTCTGTGGGATGCAGATAACTCCTGGTTTAAGGTGAACTGAGCACCCTTGGCAAGGTTGACAGCCAAGGACCAGGCTGGAGAAGTCTCATTATTCCATATTCTAAGTCTTTCTTCATTCCTGCAGGCCATTCTTTTTGTTTCACCGGCATCTTCGGGGAAGCCCTGGTGGAGCAATGAACGGTTCAGTACTTGGCTGTTAACCAAAGGATCGGCCATTAGAACCCCCAAGTGGCTCCAAGGGAGGAAGGCCTGACATTATGCTGCTGTAAAAATGACAGCCGAGAATGCCCCATGGAGCCGTTCTGCTCTGTCACGCGGGGTCACTATGAGTTGAAACGGACTCCACGGCCCCTAACAACAACCAGAAAGAACTGGCGTCTTAGGCAAAGGGGATCATTCACTGCCTCCACATGCCTTTTGGCTCCTGGGTAATTATTGTAATGTCTGTTATCTTGGCTGCTAAGGTGTCTCATGAGACTCTCATTGACTATCATTAAATACATAAATTTCTACCGTTCCTTGTGACACAGCCCGCTCCATATGGTTTATAAACGAGTCAGTAGTTGGTGACGCCCTTCACTGAGATAGATCGAGGAAGTGGATGCCAAAGGAGGGAGACCGAGTCCAGAACTCAGGAGTTGGTTTATTTTCACGTGAAAACCATGACATTTGAATAGCTCTTTGTCTTTTTTAATGAAGAGCCCAGCGACCTGTATTATCCTGTTGGATCCTAGCAACAGCCCATTACTGGGTCCAACAGGATGATATGTGTTGGTGGGATCTCCCAGATCTTTTCTCATGTACTTGAGTTCACGTACAAAGACAATTTTATGTTGTCTTTAAATGGTCAATCAGTGCCTCATCCTACACATGTCATTGGCAACTTGCCCTTTTCACGGAACCCGATCCCATTGAGGGGGCTGGTGTGAGCCACTAATTAGAATCGACCGCGCTAGCTTGAAGGGTCTCCAGCCCATCCATTGTTTGGATAATGGCAGAATTCATCAAAGGATTCTAGCACTGATGGGGTCTTAACTGGGTGGCCCAGATGGTTAAGGGCTTGATTAGTTTTGCTGGTTGACAGTTCAATCCCCCAGAGACATCTTAAAAAAAGGGGGCTGGCACTCACAATATCCTGTGATCCTCTCTGGGATCACACTACGACTCTGACACACACAAAGTGGTCATGCTTAGGGATGCACCTGCCAACGATTGATCTTAGTATTATTTTAAGTATCAATGGACTTTTGTTTTCCCTCTTCCCAAATCGGCATCGCAACAGCTTCCATTATGTGCCCTGTGTGCATATTCCCTGCTGCTCATTAGGTTGGATTCCTAAAAAGGGCATGGCCATGGAGTGAGTTTTTAAAGATTTGGCAGATTAGTTTGACATTGACCCCCAAGGGTAGTGGGTCCTATACACATGGCTGTCTCTTTCTAGCACACTCTTTATGGTAGTTTCTTGGTAAGAGCAAATCTTGGTAATCTGTGGTCTGGATCCGTGAAAGAATTCTTGTATTGGTGGTGCTGTGGCTGGTGATCCAAATGGTTCTATGTCAAGGGCCAGCTAAGGGACTGGTGAGTCAGTGGAGCCGAAGTGGCTCAGAGCCAGATACTGGGTCTACATCCTGATTCCGACCCTGACTGTTGACTTTGAGCAAGTCACATAGCCTCTTGGGGCTCCGTTTTCTCAAAGGTAAGTGGGAATAATTCGCACGTGGAATGTACAATGAAATGAAATACCAGAATAGACAACTGGCAATTTACTAGCACTTACAGGTCTGAGTGGCATCGGCATACCAGCTTCTTGGGTCTATAAAGCCCTGAGGGGTTGTGTGGGGAACTAGAGGGATGAGACATTGCAACATAGTTGTGCTACATCCAAGCAGAGAATTCATTTCATGAGTAAGGTTGGTGGAGAAAGCCTACGTGATTTCATTGATAGATACCAAACAACATTTTTTAAAAATGTGGGAATAAATGGACAGATGATGGAGAAGAATACAAAACAGACATAAAGATGAAAAAGAACTTTGAAATATGGAACACCTGTTAAGGTCTGCTCTTGGCTGGTATTCTGATCTCTCAGAAGTGCCTGCACCTTTGGGTTAGGCTGGTAGGAAGTGTTGAGCATGATGGAGTGGAATCATTCTGACGGTCTCTATGGACCTAGGATTGTTTCCCATGGTTTTCTGACACTGGCAATTGTTTCCAGCAATACGGGGCAATCCGTTCTTATCGTTAGCCAATACCAAATATTTCAACAAATCAATGACCAGACTTTGTGCATTGAAACAATTTCTCATTAGTGCCCTATAAATAACTGGAGTGTAGTCAACCAGATAATCAAGACCCTCCAGGACCTGCCTTCGTGCCAAACCACAGGAGGTGGGTGGGCACAAGACGCATCTGAGAGAAGCCTGTTCTTCAGAGAGCAGCCACTTTGACCCTCGTTTCCCATCTCTATGGCTTTTGACTCTTTGTCCTTCATTCTCTCAAGCCTTCGTGTCTTAATTTTTTTTCACGTCTCTTTCCCACATTGAAATCCTTAGAAAAAATATTGTTGGTTTTCCCACGCCCATTTCTCTTGGCTTAATTATTTAATAAGTGTATGAATGTGGGCAGATTACCTTAGTCCAGCAGGAACATGAGGACCATTCCAGTATCAGGCAGGAACCCCTCCACTGCAAATGCTGGACAAACCCCTCTGAACTGAATGTGCTAGCTGGGGGTGAGTGCTCACTTCAGGATGTAAAGGCCGCCCAAGGACCCAACTCTCTCTCTCCATTCAGCCTTCAACTTTGAGGTTATTCTTGGATTTTGAGAAGTAGCAAAGTGGTTGTAGCTACTCCATTCCTACACACCTCGGGTTTGAATCCCCAAAGAATAGTGTCCACTTTTAGCCTAGCAGCCTCAGCAAGGAAAAGAGAAAGTCTCATTGAGTGAGTCCCACTAAAGGAGATTGGGTCTTGGGGCTGTTCCTGAACCACTCTCTATGATTAGGGGAATGAGAGTTGTTGATTGATTTAGGTTTGGTCACATGACCTAAGCATGAAGAATGGCATTCCATTGGGTGGGTGGGGACTGAAGGTAAGGGGGTGGAGGCTCTGTCATTGAAACCTACAAAACCCATCCTTTCCTCTAGATCGTTAAATCAGAACCCCCTTCCTGGATCCCTTCCCTTCTGTTTTTGGATCCCCATATATCCCACCAATGACTCACCTTGTACCGATTCTATATTAACCTTCCATGCTCCTTTAGGGCTTGGATTATTGAATGACTTCTTCGGCTGTCTCAGCCTTTCCCCCTTTTAGTACCCAAGATCACGGAGACTTTAAAGACCCCTCAGTCTGACTTCCAGAGCTAGGTTATATAGATCTTAGAAACTGCATAAAGTTGAGTCAATGACTTAGCCTTTGTCAGCCTTAGTTTTGGTAAAAACCCTGTTTTGTTTTCAATTCTTTGAATCAGTTTGGAGTCCCTCACACTGAACAAATGGTTATAAGCTTGGTTCCAAAAGAGAGGCTTTTGGTTTGAATCCACCCAGAGGTGGAAATAGTTTCCCCCAGTACTGCCCACCACCAAGAAAACCACCAGCCACATGGAGCGCAGTTCTACTCTGACACACACAGGGATTTACTCGAAGGCTTCTGGGTCTCACTGATCCACCAGCAGATTGAAATTTTGGAGAAGCATTAATAAAATGGATAAATTTTATTCATTTGTATTTGTTAGACTTCTGTTTACTTCTGTCTATCTACTTCTAGCTACCTATATTGACATGTAAATTGTTCCATTTTTGACCAATGAAGTCTCTCCAAATTGATTTTGGAGTCCCTTGACCATAAACTATCTTGGTCTATTGATGGGAACCCAGCTTGAGCGCAGGTTCATTAGGTCATTTGCATGGGTGTGCCAGAATTGATTGAAGACTTGGAGTATTGATGGGAACCCCTGGATAGCATAGACGGTTAGCATGCTCAGCTGTAACTGAAAGGTAGGCAGTTCAAGTCTCTGGAGGCCTCTCAGAAACAAAGCCTGGTGATCGACTTCCCCCCAAACCTCCATCATCCAGCTCTACTCCAATACTTACCAGTCTCCATGAACCAGAGCCAGAATCAATTCCACAGCAACTCTCTTTCTTTTAATTGTAAATTTAAATCTCACATTCCTCTGAGAAAGCTTTGGAGCTGTGAGTGGCAGCCAGGTTTGCTGTAAGCTCTGCTCCAGACTCCTTGTACCATGCCTCCTAACCCATTTTACTCTAGTTTATGCTTCATTTCAATCTCATTAAACATTTTTTTCCAGCAGCAGATATTTTTGATTTAGAGAGTGTTGGCCAGTCCTGTAGAAATGCTCCTTTCACACCTGTGGAATATCATATTGCCCAACATGCACTTCTGTAGCATTTCTAATCCTCTCTGGCTTGGGGAGATGTAATTATATCCACTCCTTCTCAGCTCAGGCTTTTGCAGCCCCCCCCCCACCCCCACTGGACAGCTTGTCTGCTTCCTCCTCACCTTCCAGTGACCCTTAAAGGGATTGTTACCTGGGAAGTGGATTTCTCAGGGCAGAGGAAAATGTGCTGGATGAAGTCACAGTCTTACATTCAAGAGCTGGCGAGAGTACACTTGAATTACCTGTGGGTCTGCATTGCACTGTGAGTGACTGAGCCATCTCATGTTTGTGGAGTTATGGATAGAGACCGAGAGACAAGAACATCTCCTGCTTACCGCGTGTTCTGAGTGCCTGAATTGTCTAATTAGATAGTCCCTGTAGATAGCCACCTACATGTGTCTACTTAAAAATTTCAGCTCTCTGGTGTTCCCAGTCACATGTTGGGTATTTGAGTTACAGATAGCTACTGGCTTCCATGATGGACAGATTAGATATAAAACATTTTATCTACCTAGAAGTTTCTAATAAACAGTGCTGCCTGACACTAGAGACACAAAGGAATTCAAAATGGAAAATTAAACTCAAAGTGGGACAACTCCACCAACAAAATTTGCAGAAAAATATGCAGGGCCAATACTGCTGGACATAATTTTAAGCTGTGTAATGACAAAAGCACAACTAAAACAAAAAATTAAATAAATAGATAGGTAGATAATTAATGGGTCCTCATTAAAAATTACAGACTTTTAATCAAAAGTGACCTCACCACTACCACTACACCAAACAAAAGTGAAAAGGCAAGCTACTAACTGGGAGAATATCTACAGAAACTCTATGTCTGCTAAAGATAGAATAACAGAAATCAACATATATATGTATATATATATATGACTTCAAAAAATTAACACAAAAAGACAAATAACCCAATACAAAATGGATGATGGAACAGAATAGACAGTTCCTCAAAAGAGGGCATTCAGATGGACCCCAGATTGATGAAAAGATATTCAATGTCAGTAGCCACTAGAAAGATGTAAATCAAAATCACATTTTAGCCTATTTAGCCTATTCAGATGGCTAAAGAACTCTAGTGGTTAAGTGGCTAACATGCTCATCTGCTAACCCAAAGATTGACTGTTCAAACCCACCAGACATTTACAGGAGAAAGATGTGGCTGCTTTGGTAAAGTTCATAGTGGTGGCAGCTCTATGGGGTGGGCTTACACAGTTGTAGAGGGTAGCTCTGAATTGGAATGGACATCGATGCAAGAAAAACCGGAAACTAACAACTATTCCCAAAATGGTGTTGTTAGATGCCATCTTGTTGGTTTCCACTCACAGTGTCCCTGGGAACAGCAGAATGAGGCAGAGTCTACCTCCTCCTTACCATTGTTCTTATGCTTGAGCCCATTGTTGTGGCCACTGTGTCCATCCCTCTCATTGAAGACCCTCCTCTTCTTTGCTGCCCCTCCACTTTATCAAGCATGATATCCTTCTCTAGGAACTGGTCCCTCCTGACAGCAGGTGTGAAGCATGCTATCTTTGCCTCTAGTGAACATTCAGGCTGTCCTTCTTCCCAGACAGACGTGCTTGTTCTTCTGGCAATCCAGGATATTTTCAATATTCTTCACCAACTTCATAGTTCTCCTGCATTGATTTTTCTTGGGGCTTCCTTACTCAACGTCCAACTTTCACATGCATATGAGGTGATTGCAAACACCACGGCTTGGGTCGGGTGGACCTTTGTTCTTCCTCGATGTACCGTCCTTGCTTTTCGACGCTTTAAAGAGGTCTTGTGCAGCAGATTGACCCGATGCCACAGGTGGTCTCATCTCTTGACTGCTGCTTCCATTAACATCGCTTGTGGAACTAAGAAAGGTGACATCCTTGACCGCCTCACCCTTTTCTCTGTTCGCCTAAAGTGCAGGAAAAGGGGCATCCTTGTCTATTCCTGGTGGGACTGCAAAACAGTGCAGCTGCTGTGAAGAGCAGAGCAGTGGTGCCTCAAAGCACTAAAAGGGGAACTGCCAGGTTGTTGCCACTGTTTTTAGGTGATGTGGAGTGGGTTCTGATCCACACACAACAGAACAAAATGCTCCATCCTCACGGCCATTCCTAAGTTTGATCCCATTGTTACAGCCACCATCAGCCCCTCTCACTGGGAGCTTTCTCTCTTTTTTATTCAGTCCTCAACTTTACCAAGCATGATGTCCTTCTCCAGAAACTGTGCCTCCTGATGATAGTTCAAAAGTGTGTGGGATGATGTTTTACTGTCATACCTGCTGAGCAGCATTCTGGCTGTTGTATGTCTTCCAATACAGTCTTAGTCCTTCTGGCAGTACAGGATATTGAAATTCTTCATCCAAACTATAATTAAAAGGCATTAATTCTTCTTTAGGTTTTTCTTCTTCATTTAAACCAGTCCTTCTCAACCTTCAAATGCCGTGACCGTTTAATACAATTCCTCATGTTGTGATGACCCCTCCAACCATAAAGTTATTTTCGTTGCTACTTCATCACGGTAGCTTTGCTCCCGTTATGAATTGAGTGAACCCTGTGTAAGTGTCATTTGACTCTCCAAAGGGTCGCGACCTGCAGGTTGAGAACCACTGATCAAACTCTGTTCAAAAGACTGTCTCTTGGTCTATGTACAGGTTCCACGTGGTCACAATTAAGTGTTCAAGATTCCTTATTACTCACATGTCATCCATGATTTTTTTATACACTATTCTATGACCCAGAAATCCCACTCCTAGGTATATACATAAAAGACATGGAAGCACTGACGTGAACAGACACATGTATACCAAGGCTCATTGCAGCAGTAGTCACAATAGTCAAAAAGTGCAACAGCCTAAATGACCATCAACAGGTGAACGGAGAATGAAAATGTGGCTGTGGTTGTTAAAGGGTGCCATCGAGTTGGTTCCAGCTCGTAGCAAACTTATATGTACAGCAGAATCACACACTGCTCAGCCCTGCGACATTCTCACAATTGTTTGTTATATCTGAGCCCACGCATCAAGGATTTTCCTCTGCCCTTCTACTTTACTAAGCATGATGCTTTTTTCCAGGGACTGGTTTCTCCTTTAGAAAGTTATCATGTCCAAAGTCCATAAGATAAAATCTTGCCATCCTCAATCGCAAGGAGCATTCTGGTCGTTCCACTGCTAAGATAAAATTGCTCATGCTTTTGGAAGTCTAGGGTGTTTTCAATAGTCTTTGCCAGCACCATATTTCAAATGCGTTGGCTCTTCTTTGGTCGGCCTTAGCCAATGTCTTACTTCCAACATGCATATGGAGCAATTGAAAATATCATTCCTTGGGTCAGGTGAAGCTTAGTCACCAAAGTAACACCCTTGAGCTTCAACACTTTAAGGAGACATCGTGCAGCATATTTATCCATTTCTTGACTGTGGCCTCCACAAGCAGTGACAGTGAATCTAAGCAAGATGAAATCCTTGACATTTTCAATCCTGTCTCAGTTTGCCATGGTATTCCTCATTGGTTCAGTTGTGAGGATTTTGGTTTTCTTTGGAATGAGGCATAACCCACACAGAAGCCTGCCATCCTTGATCTTCATCAGTTTCAAGTCCTCATTACTTTCAGCAAGCATAATTGTGTCATTTGCATATCGAACATTGTGAATGAATTAGCCTTCCTCCAATCCTGAAGCCACACACTTTTTCATATAAACCAGCATCTCAGATTATTTGCTCAGGATATAGACTGAAGAATAGCATGAGAGGGTATAATTGTGGTGCACACCTTCCTTGATTTTAACCAATGCATTATTCCCTTCCCCTGTTCTTACAATTGCCTCTTGACCCATGTACTGGTTTACAGGAACACAATCAACAGATGGATGAATAAATACAATCGTAGATGTAGGCAACGAAATACTATTCAGTCAGAAAGAGAATGAAGTCTCAATACTAAACACAACACGGATAGAGTTTTGCTCTTCTGGGGACACTGTGTAAAGGCATTCAAAATGCTTCAGCCTGACCTCCCAGTGTAGGCTGTCCTACAGTACAGCCTCGAACAAAACTAGGCTGTTCTGAGTCCCTGGTAATAGAATGTTTCCCTTTTTACAATGAAGCATTGACCTCTGCTTGTGGCGTGTACCCAGGACAACTTTGAGGGGTCCATGCTGTGAGACCTAAAGTTCTCATGAGGTTGTCCAACACAAAACAACATGTCAGCAGGGATTCTGATGGTTCCACCTGTGCTCGAGGTGTCTAAGACAAGATCATGCATGCTTTTCTTATTGAGGAGCAGAACATCAGTCTGAAAACTACATAAATACAAAGGAGTTTTTTGAATAATAAATCAAGTGGAAAAAACCCACGATGGAGTTTGAAGACATTATATTGAGTGAAATATGTCCATCACAAAAAGAGACATACGTATGACCTCACAGAGATAAATAAGTAAGAACAGGAAAATATATACATAGAGAGGCCAAAGTTTAGTAATGGTCACCATGTTTGGAAGGGAGGGGGAAAGGGAAGTTATTGCTTCGGGAGCAGTGAATTTTGGTTTCGGGTGATGGAACAATTGCATTGATTAAAGGTAGAGTTGCACAGCTGATTTCCACATCCTGTTTCTGGCAAGGTCTCTTGCTTCTGCTATCTGAGGTGCATATATATATATAATATGTATATTATATGTATATATATATATTAGTGATGAGAGATACACCTCTCCCAAGACTCAGACAGTTGTCTCTATGAGTTAGTGTCACACAATGCGATTATCCAGGGTGACTGTGTAGCTATTTCATGAATGTCTCAGTCAAACCTGGACAAGCTGGAACCCTAATGTAGGAGCGTATGTGTACTTGCATGCCTCTGTGTCTGTCTGTCTGTGTGTAGAGTGACACTTGAAGAAATTTTGAATTTTGGGATTACCGTGAATGGAAAATCAGAAGAGACTAATTTGGAGATAGGGCAATAAAGCCTAAGTTGGGGGTAGTGAGGGGTGATGGAGATATAGAACTAGGAATAAAGAGGAGGCAGGCAATCATCAGTCATGCTTTAAAGAAAGAAGCACATATTCTCCAAGTAGATCAAATGCAGCTTCGACTCTGGAATATGTTTACTTATTTGTATGAAAGTGAGCCACTTATTAATCACTAAATATATTAACTGTAAGTTTTAATGGCCTGGGAAGTTCTTAGGCAGCCCCTCCCTCAAAGCCTCACTGCTGTAGAGCCAATTCTGACTTGTAGTGACCCGTAGGAAAGAGGAGGACTGTACCTTGAGTCTCTCAGACTTTCCTAGGAGCAGATAGCCTTGTCTTTCTCCTGCTGTGCACTGGTGGGTTCACACAGCTGACTTTGAGGTTAGCAACCCTCTTATCTGCTCTGTAGTTGTCCCCTAGCACTCTTTGCGCCCTACCCGCCCTGCCAATCCCAGCCTTGCTTCAGAAACCACTTAATCCCATGCTGGTCCCTGCCTAGAGCAGCAGAATGTTGAACTCTTTCTAGAATGTAGACTGTTGCACTGGTCTTGCTGCCTGCAACAGAGAGGTTGAGAGGGGAAACTCATACAAGCAGCAGTTCTTGCTGCTTCTTTATTCAGCAAAACCTGACCACCCATCAAAGGGTCAGAGTAGCTAAAAGAGAGATGCTAAGTATGAACAGTTCTGTCATAGAGATGATGATGATGATGATGATGATTATAATAATTAGCACATAGTTTAAAAATCTCTGGTAGTACTGTGCTTCTAAATGCTGGGTCATTGGTTCAAAGCCACCAGCTGCTTCTTGAGAGAAAGACAATCTACGCCTTTAAAGAGTTAGTCTCAGAAAATGTTATAGTGTCCTATGAGTTGAGTGGATGCAGTGACAATGAGTTTGAAGTTTATATCCAAGGAAAATACCCAGGGATTAAAACTCTCCATGATGCTGGCCTACATAAGCATCCTCTTTAACCCAATATCCATGCTTTGTGGAGATTTCTTCATGAGTCCATTCTTCCTCTATGTCCAACTTCAGAAAACCCCTTCCTGTCCACAAGATCTGCCCCTGTTCTGCAGGGTGTGAGCTCCTAAGGTTGAGGAACTGAAGCCAACAGCCCTGGAGTATGGCATGCTACAGTTACCCTTTAGCAGGGTGATTTTAGTGCAGTCTGTAATGTCAGGGGCCCTGGGTAGTGCAAATGGTTAATGCATTTACCTGTGAATCCAAAGGTTGGAAGTTCAAGTCTACCGTGAGTCACTTTGGAAGAAAATACTGGGGATGACTTTCAACAAAACCAGCCATTGAAGACCCTCGGGAGCCCAGTTCTATTCTGATGCACATCACATGGGTATGTGTCAGAATCAACTTGATAGCAACTGTTCCGCTGGCTGAGTTTTGTGTTGAAGGCTGCGGTATGGCTGGGATGGCTAAGTCTTCACTACAATCCCCATGAAAAATCCCACTGCCGTGGACAGTCAAGTAAGAGACTACTGGAACACCCCCCCCCCCCCAGTGTGCATTGTCATTTGATATCTATTATTTTTCTAATTGTCTAGCTGAAATGTTCGGTCCTCTCCCCAGGACCCTCCCAAGTAGCAGTGTGAAGTCTCAGCAACAGTGTTGTTGAAGCCTGAAAAATTGGAAGTCATCACTATTCTGGTGGAGTGCTTCTCTACCTTCTCGTAAATCACATTTAAAAATTTTTATTTTTTAATCACATTTTAATTTTCTTTCCCTCTCTTTTTAAAAAATAATTGTGATTAATACATATATCACATCACTCCATAGTTCAATCACATTTATCAGAATTGTTCTTTTGGTATATGGATCTCTTGATGTTACATCCCTTAACCCCATTGACAGTTACATAATCTGTCACCTTGAGGTAAGAGGTAGAATCCAGCTTGTCAATCAGGTTATAACCAATGAGGCCTGGCCATGTGTGGGCGTGGCCTTCTCCTGAGGACTCTGGAAATTCTTGTCTTCACCTTCCTGTTGACAAGCCACATGGAGTCACACTGATGCCAGTCAGAGCCCTGGAGATGCTTCCCCCGCCACTGGATCCACAGGAATTTCTACCCACAGGCCAGCAATCTATCTGCATTTGGCATTTTTGCATGTGTTGCGTGAGTCTGAAGAGGAATTTATAGACTGGTATCAGACTTGTGGGCTTATATCGGATCTATGGACTGGATCTGGACTTGGCCAGAATATTTTCTTAATATACAATTTGTTTGATAGAATGCTCTCTCTTACACACATATAAATACCTCTGGATTTGTTTCTTTACTAAATCCAGACTAGCAACATACCTCACCACCCTTTCTGTGTCCCCTCCTCACTTGCTGACTCTATAGGTTCATCAGTCGTGGTTTTCATACCCTCCAAAAGGAAACAAGCAAACAAACCAAACATCTACTGTAACTTCAAAAGGGCGATACCCAATGACATAGCACTCTCAGGATCCCCCATAATATGTGCAAAAGCACAAACAAATTACAACCCCCAAATGCATAGGATTTTAGAAACCAGATCAGCTTTAGCATGCACTGTAACTTTTTACTTGACATTAAATTCAAAAAATTAGAAAAGAAAGAAAAATAAAACAAGAAACATCTATATCCAGATTTATGTCATGTTGGCATTCAAAACCTATTTACTTGATCATTTACATTGTTGTCTCTCTCTCTCTACATATATATATGTGTGTGTATATATATTTGATTTAAAGAGAACATTTATTAAGTCTTAAATAGGACAGGATGAGACAACTACAGACATATCATCTGGATGAGGGAAACCATGAGTCTGAAGTCACAAAGGGTCTGAGGGTTTGCTGAAATACACAGCTGTAAAAAGGACCTGGGAGGTTAAAGAAATTGCCCCCAAAATATGGTTGGCAGTCTTGGAACCCTTGGAATGAGATCAGGGGCCATGCGTAGGACTGTTAGAGAGGTTTACAATATTGGGCCAGAGGCTTTCCCAAGTCAATCCAGCCATGACAAGCCTATTCTCCATCAATGTGCTCATCTCCACCAAGGACACATTCAGGCAAGCCCATAGGCAAGACTCCTCTCTGGAGTGTGTGTGTGTGTGTGTGTGTGTGTGTGTGTGTGTGTGTGTATGTAATTCACTTTTCACTGAACTCTGTCACTCTGTATGAAGGGAAAATATTCATTTCCCTGGTCAAGAACCCTGACCTACTTTCTAATCATGCCCCAATCCGGGTTACTGGGAATCAGAAAAAGGGCCATTCCTCAAACTCCCACAAATACCCAAGGGCAGCTTTGAACTAGTCCCATTACCAAGGGACTAGTTACCTTCCCTGGAGCTGTTGCCCCACCAACAGCCTGGTTCACTTCTTCAGCTACACCACTGTGGTCCAGTGCCTTTATAACCTGTGTGCCAACTGCATTGGAAAGAATCACAGTACTTCTCATACTGAGCAGTTAGGTGTTCAGAGCGTTTATGTTTAACCGCTGATAACCTGCCATGATTCCTATAACCTATTGAAAGGGTCACATACATCCACGGCCTTATTTTTACCAGGATAAGTAACAACAGCACGTCCAAATACAAGGGGACTTCTGAAAGTCAGTGGAAAACTGGAATGAAAAGATTGTTTTCGCTGAACGTTTGGAAGCCCAGCTCCTCATTATGATCTCATTCAGCTTTTGCAACAATCCTGGAAGGTTTCCAGACCAGGTACTTTTGTTCTCAGAAGAACCTGATGATGTTCAGAGAAATGGGCCTTCAGGTAAATGATGATTTCATCGCAACTTGATGACCACTGGTTCCAGCTCTCCTCAGAAACTTTGTTTAAGCCAGAGCATCAAGCACCGGTTTCTAGATCAGCCAAACAAGCCAAAGGGAAATTTTACAGTGGCGTTATGTTGGTGTTTGATCTTTATTTTCTGCTTTGTGAGACCCTCCCTCTCTCCCTCCTTTCCCAAAGTGTAAGTCAGAGAAAAGAGTTCAGCTCGCTGGTCTGTAAACTACCGAAGTTCTGGCTTAGGAAGGAAATCTGATCTCTGTCCAAGTGGCACTGATGTGTGGACTAAAAGCAGCTACTGTAAATTCAGCAAGGGACTCATTAATGCTGTGAACCTCCGGGGCTCCTGCCTTGAATGGGTGACCTCTGAAATCAAAGCAGAGCCTGGAAAAGATAAGGCTTTCCGCCTGATCTGCAAACCTGTTTCTGGCGATCTTCATGATATCTTAAGTCAAGAGCCCTTCAGGCCAGAGAGACAGGAGTTAGATGGGGAGTAGGGAGGACCACCCAGAATTTCAATGATACCGCACAAAAGATCCTTGACTTTTTCAAATTCTTGGGCAAATCTCTAGGTTTTGACATTTTTCTCTTTGCTGGGAAAAGCTGGGCGGCTGCTTTGGAATGATCCTGATATGATGACCCACGTGGTGCCTGAACTGAGACTGGTGGGAAGGAAGTCTGCTGAGGCTAGCGACCATGGGGGTCAATAGCTCGGCCAGTGTTTCCTTCTGGATACATGCCCAAGCTACCCTGGCCACCAAACATGGGCCTTGCGGTTAGAGATTGGTAAGTTGGATTTCAGGTTTAAATAGACTTACTTTCTTCTTTTTTAAAGTGTGTGTGGCTTTTTAAATGACAAAAGACTATGCTTGTAAGGCTTTAAACAATATTGAAGTAAAAGGAGGTCATATACATTGTCCTCATTGACGTCGGCCCATCTACCAGTTGGTCAGTATCTGTTCACAACTTTCCTTCCCTCTTCAAAACGTTTTGGTTTCATTGTTTTTGATTTTAACAGCAGTGAGACCACATTGTGAAGTGTTGCCCTGAAACATGCCTGTAAATTGACCAGAAGTCAATTAATTTTTTTGGGTCATCTTTTCCCCATTCATATCGCTGACTATAGAGTACACGTTTTTCACTTGGGATTGGTGGACTCCGCTGAGTTTATGAGTAGAATTTAACAAGTCCATGAACTTGGTTGGGAAAACCTCCAAAACCCTAGCGTCATTTTTTATATTAGGCAACAATTCCCAGCAGTATCAGAACAAAAAGAAATGAGCAAGAATTAGCCAGGATTTGACACCAACCTGAATCACAGAATATACAATTTTGTATCCCATGCTATTATTTTCAGACCCATCAAAATATCCTTTATGCTAATTAGCACTTTGAAATACAATAGGGGTCAGATCTATTACACAAACTTGCTGCTTAATGTGTTGACAAAGAAGCCCACATTTGAGGAGGCTTCAAGAAGTTCATGTGCTATCTCTCCATGAGTTTTTGAAATCCCTTCACATTACTATGTTGTAAATGGGCTTTTAGAAAACAGTTTTTGATCATTATTTCCATGTGATTGGCCTCCTCTGGAATCCTATGCATTTTCTGTCAAGCATTTGAAAGTCTTATTTTGAGAAGGGATCGATAGGCCTTAACAGATTGGGCAAAAGAACCCTGGCACAAAAATGGTGCAGAACCTCAGCTTTAGACAGATGTTAGAGCAAGGAGGCAGCATTTGGTTCGGAAGCTGGAAGTTTGGCAAATTGAAGTGATACAAAGTTTCAATGCCTTATCCATTGGGGAGGATTATAAAGAGGAAGAACAGATCTCACACATGAACATCTGTGTGTGAACAGACCTGATATCCTTTTCCAGGTCTAGTCTCTTCTGATAATAGGTCCAAATCACGTGAGACAAAGTAACAAAAGGTAAAGTAATGGTTTGAATGGAGACATAAAATAAACACATTCCCAGATTTATTGAATTCATGAATTAAATGAGATAACTTGGAGACCCAAAGTCATCCCTGTTGCCTATATGAACACATTCAAGCCATGACTTTCTTTTTATTTTTACTTTGCCTCACATGAAGAAGAGCAGGTTAAAAGTTACCACTAGACTCCCACGGGTAATGAAGACAGATATATTCTTCACCCACCTTATACTCTTCCAGCTCCTTCTGTCTCTATTTCAGCCTCTGATTCGCTCTTCTTCTCTTGACTAGAACCCCTGTAAGTCAAGTTCACAAATATTACAAAGCTCTGTCTGTTGTTTTAATTTATTTTATTAAAAAATCATTTTATTGGGAGCTCATACAATTCTATCACATTCCCTACACCCACCCATTGTATGTGAAGCACATTTGAACATTTGTTGCTGTGGCAATCACTAATCTGGTGTCAATTTCAGAATTGGGAGTGTCGGGGTGGAGTCTAGCCTGTCAATGTGGAGATAGCCAATGAGAACTCAGTGCGGGCATGGCTTTCTCTTGGGAATTCTGGGAAATCTTGCTGTATTTCCCATTGGAGTTGAGAGACTTACATCTCAGTCCCTTGAAGATGCTCTACTGACAAGACACAAGGTTCAGTCCCTGGGAGATATTCTACTGACAAGACAAGATGGCAGCATGCTGATAGACCCTGAGTCATGGAGTTGCCGGGGAAGAAGCCACATCGGCTTACCCTGATGGAACCAGACCTCTGGGGCTGGAGAAGCCACAGGGAGACTCCTGCCAGTGCTGAGCTGCTTGGGAGTCCATGGGGAGACCCCTAGAGATGTTTCTATCACCACTGGATACACAAGACTCTGCACCCACTGGCCTGTGATTGTCCTGGCATCATTGCATGTGCTTCGTGAGTCTGAAGAGGACTAATGGATTGGTATCAGACATATAGGCTAATATCAGACTTACAGATTTGGTGGTCTGGACAGGGTTGGGATACTTTCTCAATGTTCCATTCCTCTAGTATATAAGCCTCTCCCTTATATACATATGTGTGCTTATGAATTTGTTTCTCTAGTCTACCTGGACTAACACAATTGAAATCATTATTCTCAAAATATTTGCTTTCTACTTAAGCTCTTGGTATTAGCTCCTCATTTCCCCCCCCACCCCCCTGTTCTCCTCTCCCTCATGAACCCTTGATAATTTGTAAATTATTATTTTGTCATATTGTACACTCTGCAATGTCCCCCTTCACCCACTTCTTTGTTGTGTGTACCCCAGGGAGGAAGTTATATGGAGATCCTTAAAATCGGTTCCCCCTTTCTACTCCACCTTCCCTCTGCACTCCTGGCATCACCACTCTCACCACTGGTCTTAAAGTGGTCATCTGTCCTGGATTCCCCTTGTTTCTGGTTCCTATCTGTACCAGTGTACATGCTCTGGTCTAGCCGTATTTGTAAGGGAAAATTGAAATTATGATAGTCAGGGTGGGAGTGGGGAGAGGAAGCCTTTAAGAACTAGAGAAAAGTTGCATATTTCATTGTTGTTACACTACACCCTGACTGGCTTGTCTCCTCCTCAAGACCTTTCTGTAAGGGGATGTCGCTTCACCTACGATGGGTTCTGGGCCCCGAATCTGTTCTTCCCCTCATTTATAATGGTATAATTTCTAGTTCTTTGATGTCTGATACTTGATCCCTTCATAGTCACACTTCATAGTCACACAAGCTGGTGTGCTTCCGCCAGGTGGTCTTTGTTGCTTCTGAGCTAGGTGCTTTCTGTTGTTTTTAAACCCTACTCTCACTTTCTTTTTCTCTTTGCTACAACTGTCTGCTTTCATTTTTGTTGAGGGAAAGTTTATATATTCTGATATACACAAATTTGTAGGGATATGGTTGCCTTCAAAATTTTGGGGGGGAAATCCATTATCTTTTGGATTCCATTTTCCCTTAAACTTTTGGAAACATCCCCCCTCCACACACACACACACACACACACTTGTATATTCACCGAACTTAGACTCACTCTTAGCTGAAGACACTTTCAGAGTTTTTCCAAAATCACATGGGATAGGGAAACATTTGCAGAGGAATTCAGAATAATTTTATGACTGCACAATGATCTGTACCTACTAGTGTATATGTTAGGGGAGATCTCTGATGTTTAGAATTGGATGTTCAAAACAGAATGGGAAGCCAACAGGGTGATTTAAAGGACACGAAATTCCACAGG
Organism: Nesogale talazaci; assembly: GCA_004026705.1. Classification (NCBI taxonomy): domain Eukaryota; kingdom Metazoa; phylum Chordata; class Mammalia; order Afrosoricida; family Tenrecidae; genus Nesogale; species Nesogale talazaci. The sequence continues at coordinate 196,737 of PVJH01001329.1, read as the reverse complement.
AACTCTGAGGGGTTTAGAAAAGTTATAAAGTTGGAAAAGTCTTTTGGAGGCTTTCCCTAAAGTCTCCCTATGAAAGTGAACTCTCAGTCCTACAAACAAAGAAAGGGTAATGCCATTGGGAACTGAATATTCTTTATATTCGGGAAAGATTTACGGGTTAATCCATGTCCCTTCAAAAGAGATCGTCAAGTAACTCCCAGTACCTCTGAATGTGACTTTATTTGGAAATAGTCCTTGCAGATATAACTAGTTAAAATGAGGTCATGTTAGAGTTGGGTGTGTCCTACTCTGATATTATAGTGTCCTCATAAAAAGAGAAGAGACACAAAGGGTCATAGAGGGAAGATAGCCATATAAAGATGGAGGCAGATGATAGAGTCATGCTATTTTCACTAGTGGGTAAGAATCATTTTTCCAGAGTGGGAAAGAGAAGAGTGAAAGGTTAAACCTAAATGGCTATAGAAAGTAGTGGAGGAATTGTGAGAAGATCATTTTATTTGCCTTGACACTTTGCTGTTGTTTTAAGAGGTCATAAAGTCTCTTCCCACTCTTAGTGACCCTGTGCACACAGCATAAATCACTGGCCCACTGCCCATTCATTCCTATGGCAACCATTTCTCTGTTTGTGCTCCTTGTTGTAGCCACAATGTCAACCTATCTCTTTGAGAGTCATTCTCTTTTTTGCTGACCTATTTGACTAAACGTGATGCTGTCTACAAGGACTGGTCTCTCCTAATAACATGTCCAAAGTAAGTGAGATGTGGGAAGAGATCACTGAAGAAAGGTGTGTGATAGCAAATTGTGATGAAAAAACTAGATGGTGCCTGCCTATCATAAAGAATAGTGTCTGAGGTGTTAAAGACTTGTCTTCAAAGAAGTGGCCATCTAAGTGAGGTGTCAGCTAAATCCACATGGAAGAAGCATACCATCCTGTGTGATCCAAGAATTGTAAATAATGAAATCCAAATTCAAAGGAGGGAATGGTATCAGAAATTAAATTGTGAAAACTCAACTTTCAGAAGGTGAAGCCCCAGGTCATTTGCAGTTTCCCTACAAGGAGTAAACCAACAATGAATCCTCTCTGAACATAGTCCAGAGATGTGATTAATCTTGCTGACAGTTAATTATGGCAGATGTAGTTGGGCTAAAATGTAACACCTTATCATTTGATCACCCCTTTTTTGTTTATTTTTATTGATCATTTTATTGGGAGGTTCTTACAAATCTTATAACAATACATCATTCAAATGTATTAAGCATACTTGTACATGTGTTGCCATCAACATTTCTAAAACATTTTCTTTCTACTTGAGCACTTGATATCAGCTCCTCTTTTTCCTGCTCCCTCCTCTATCTTCTTACCGTCTTGAATTCTCTATCAATTATATATTATTGTTGTTATTTTGTATCTTACACCATCCATTGTCTCTCTTCACTCACATTTCTGTTATTTGTCCCCTGGGAGGAGGTTATATATCTAACTTCGTGTAAACCTATATCTTTGAGAGTCTCACCCCACCACCGCCCATCCCCCTATACTCATGATATTGTTACTCCCACCTGCTATTCCTAAAGATTAATCTATGCTGGATTTCATATGTCCAGGGCTCTTATCTGTACCAAAGTGTGTACTACAGTCTAGCCAGCTTTGTAAGGTAGAGCTGGATCATAGTAGTCAGGGGTGGAAGTGGGGAGGAAGCATTCTGGAAGTAGAGGAATGCTGTGTGTTTTGTTGATGCTATACTGCACCCTAGTTGAATTGCCCCTTCCTTGTAATCCTTCTGTGGGGGGATATCCAATTGCCTACAGATGGGCTTTGAGTCTCCACTCCAAACCCTTCTTTCACATCAATATAATTGTTTGTTTTGGGTCTTTTGATAGCTGACACTCGATCCTGTCAACACCTCATGATCACATAGGCTGGTCTGCTGGTGTACTTCCTCCTTGTGGGCTTAGTTGTTTTCCTGCGAGACAGCTATTTGTTTAACTTAGAGCCTTTAACACCCCAGGTGCTATACCTTTTGATAGCCGGGCACCATTCTCTTTCTTCACCACATTTTTTTACCCCCCCCAACCCCCGATATTTTCCTATGCACACATTTTGCCTTCAGTGATTCTGTCGGAAGGTGAGTATTAAAGAGTGCCTAGGGGCATGGCAGGAAGTATGGGGAGAAATGGAAAACTAACAACAATGAATATGAGAAGAGAATGTTCTGAAATTGATTGTGGTACTGATTGCATAAACCTTCTTAATATTATCGAACAATTAAACTGTATAGTATATGACATATCATGCAGTTATTAAATATTACACACATATTAAATATCATACAACTACTAAAATTATTTTCTGAAGCAAGTGAGATGGAGTCTCACTGTCCTGAATTCTAAGGAACATTTTGGTTGTACTTCTTTTAAAACAGACTTGTTCATGCTTCTGGCAGTCTGGCATATTCAGTATCTTTTGCTCAGCCCTAGAACTCAAATGCATGAATTCTTCTTTGGCCTTCCTTTTTCATTGTCCAGTTGTCACATGCATATTAGACAAATGAAAATACCATGAGTTGGGTCTGGCACTTACAAAGCAGATGTAATGCTCATTGTCTGTGCAAACATGACTAATAATTGCAGGCATTTTTGTCTACAACTATTAGTTTTTCTGTCATGTTTATTTTGCATGTCACAGAGCTAACAAAATTTCCAAGCCAGTTGCATGATTTTATTAAACTTTCGTCAGCTCTTACATTTTTGGAAATTATCAGGATGCCAACCACAGCCATTTTAAACCTGTCATCTACAGATAAAATTTTATGCTGATGCTTCCCTGAAGCCTCAATCTGAATTTTTATTTAATTGTCAACACCTATTAACAGCTAGCAAGGTGTCAAACACTTAAGGGTTTGATTCTTGGGTGCCTGTCCAGTAACTAAAGTGGCATAAACTATGCTCAAATCAACTAATAGAAACATTTTTATATGAGACATAAAACTGAGGGTTTTCTGTCTGATGGAAGCAGATTTCAAAGGGTGGTTTGAGAAGACAAAAGAAAGCATCATAAGGGAATGTTCAAAGATCTGGAGTTGCAAACCGAAATGAAACAATGCAGCTAGCATTTTTCAAGCTAAAAGAACTGAAGAGAGTATTCAACTCTTGAGCTGCAGTATTGAAGATTTTGTGGACTAAATATTGTAAGCCACAGAAAACATCAAGAGAAGATGGAGTCATTGTACTGAAAATATTGTGTCACAGGTCAATCATTTCATGGGGGGAGATGAGGATCAATAGCATCAAGAACTGATCTTGATGATACTTAAAGTTTAAGTTGCACCGAAGGAACTGAAAAACACAGGGTTCCAGGAATATGCAGAACATCAATTGAGATGTGTCAATCTATGAATGTAATGCTGAAAGTGCTCACTCATCTATTCAAAGAAATCCAGAAGGAAACTACTTAGCCACCTGCCTGCAAGAGAGCTATGTTTGTGAGCATTCATGAAAGGTGATCCAACAGATCATATACAGTATTCAGCAATATAATTAATAATGCTTCCAGTTATTTTTTGCTGGAGATAATTAACAAATGGTTGACACCATGAATCAACAGGAAATTGCCAGAAATTCAAGCCAAATTCAGGAGAGGATATGGAATGATGACATTGCTGATGCCAGAAATGCACCTTGTCTAAAAAAAGAATGCCAGAATGAGAATTTCCTTAGCTTCTTTGAGCATAAGAAGACATTTGGCTGTGTGCATCTCAGCAAATTATGGACAACAATTCAAAGAATAGGAGTTGTGGACCAACTAACTCCGCTCATGTAGAACTGGATCAGATGAGGGTAAGGGAACATGTGTTGCTACTAGGGTTCTAGTTCATATCGGTTTAGATTTCTTCCAAGCAAAATGTGTTTAAAAATGTCTCTGTGATCAGCAGGTGACTGAAGATCAGTTCTCTCAGGTGTACACTTGCTTAACTTTGAGGATTCAGTCAAAATGGTGGCTTCCAAGAGGTTTTCTTAGCCAGTTACATTCAAGGCAGGCATGTCAGTACAGAAGATTATGACTTTGCTTTCTGAGAGCTCAAAGCGTAATCTTTATAGAGTTTTTTTTTTTCAAAGACACAAGGTAATTAAAGGGGCTTATTAGGAAGAAGTTTTAAGAAAAGTGAAAATTTGAATGGTGAGGAAAAGGGCAGAAAAGTTGTGCCAGGGCATTATTTTATTCTATTCTGACAATTCACTGATTCTTCAAGGGCAATAAGGATACACTCTTTGGAAAACCTTACCTTGTCTACCCTACAACATCAAGTCCTCAAACTTCTTTTGGTTCCCCAAACTCAGAGAATATTTAAAAGAAGCATGATTGGAGTCCTTCAGGGATACTAAAACTTCCATTTCAATGTGGTGTGAAAATAGAGAGTGCAGAATCTTTTGGGGGTGAAGGTGTGGAGAGATAGAAATACTGTCTTCAGAAGACAGTAGGTCTAGGGTGACTCCTGTGGGCACGGCCTTCTCATTAGGAGGGTCTGTGTACCTACCCCTCTTTCTCGGCCTTCACCTTCCTCCTGGAGCCTGGCCTGTGATTTTGCTGCACACTGCATCATTGCAATGACTCTGTAAGTCTGAGGAGGGACTTATGGACTAATACTGGACTTTGGGATTAATATCGGACTTATGGACTTGATCTGGACTGGGATGTTTGCTGGATATATAATTATTTCTCGATAGAAAGCTGTCTCTTATACATATGCGTGTCACTGAATTTGTTTCTCTCATCAACCTGGCCTAACACAGCTGGTAACACTGAACATCTTTTCATGTGCCCTACAGCCATTGGAATGTCCTATTTGGTGAGATGTCTCTTCATGTTCTTGGCCCATTTTTGATTCATTTATTTGTCTTTTTGTCTTTGAAATTTTTACATATTTTGGTTACTAGATTACTAGATATATGATTTCTGAAGATATTCACTATTTCTGAAGTTGAGTCTGTCTTTTCACTTAAAAAATCTTTTGAAGAATGAAAGTTGTTTATTTTTATAAGGTCTTATGTACTTGTCTTTTTTGTTGGTGGTGGTGGTGACTTTTGTATTATGTCGATTAATCAGTTGTTAAAACTTATATCTGACAGTTTTATGAATTTTATGGTTTTAGTTTGCAAACTTAGGACCTTAATCAATTTCAAATTTGCTTTTGTGTATGATATGAGGTATGGGTCTTATTTCACTTTTCTTTTTTTTGGGGGGGGGGGCACCACTGCTCTCCGGTGGTGGGAGTAGGAGGCCCAGCCCCACTGTTGGAATTGAACCTCCATCCCAGTGGGCCACAGTCCCGCGCACAACCACTACGCCACCGGGGCTCAGCCCTTATTTCACTTTTCTACATGTGGAAATCCACTTTTTCCAACATTAATTATTGAAGAAATTAATGTACTACCCATTGAAAGGATTTAGTACCCTTGCCAAAAATATCATTTGACCAAAGATTTGTGGATTTAATCAGGACTCCGAATTCCTTTCTGTTGGTTATATTGTTATAACCATGTCATCTGTTTTGACTATCGTAGCTGTATAGTATATTTCAAAATCAGAAAGAGTGAATCTGTCTACTGCCTTCAGCATTATTTAAACTACATTGGCAAAAAATTGGGGGTGAAAAAAATGACACCTTAAGCATCAGTGAAGATCTGGACTGACTATACTTATATTAATGGACTATCTACAAAGTAAACTGAGGCACGGCTTGAGACCAAAGTCGCATCAAAGGAAAGTAAATTCAAGGAAAAGCTTTATTGTAGTGAAAGAACGCCCGGGAAAGGTTCTGTGACCTAACAAGGCAGGTCGGGGAAGTCTTGCCCGGTGGTCAGGGTGCAGAGTTTTTAAAAAGGTGTCGGGGGTGGGGAAACTGTCCACTGAGATGGCAGGTGTTCCAAGCTGTTCAGAAAACTGTTGGTCAACTTCTTGTGGCGCTCTGTGTATGGGAACGTGAGGGTTCGCTTCCTGAGCCGGTTTATTCCGTTTTGGCCCTATTTGGCCTGCCTGGTTTTCAGCTTCAATTTGCCCGCCAAAGTCCGTCCAGACACTCTCCTTCAGCTCAGAGGCCTGGCTTCATAGTGATTATGCGTTGGGCTCTGATCCTCAAGAGCTACAGTTCAAAACTACCAGCTACTCCCCAGGAGAAAGGCAGACTGTTTTACTCCTGTGAACTGTTTCAGTCCGGGAAACTCAGACAGTTCTACCCTTCCCTACAGGCGGCTGTTAGCCGCCGCCATTGATTAGATGGCAGGAATTTGGTTTCTTTGAATTTATCCTTCAGCCCAGACCTAAGAATGACCACAAAGGGATGTTGAGGGGGAAAAGAAGCTACTCTCACATTCAGTTTGGACACTGAAATTTCTACTACATTTTTACATGATTTTGTGATCGTTCTATCTTCATGAACTTGACTTGACTATTTTTCTGCCTACGTTAGCATGCTTTTGAGTCTTTTGTCCAGCAAATCATGGCATCTTTCATTGTAGGAACTTACTGAAGACTTTTTTTTGATCCCTTCACCTTGAACCTTCTCCTGGCTGTCTTTTACAAACCCTGGAGTATGGTACTGAGATCCTTGTTTTAATTAGCCACCAACCAGTGGCAACTTGACATACCATAGGAAAAAAATTTTGCCTGTTCTGATGCTGTCATCATGACCATCAGTTTGCTTGAGGTGGTTATTGGGGCCACTGTATTTTAACTACTACCTAGTATGGGGGCTCATCCTCTGGCAGTCCCTCAGCATCCCCCTATGATCCACAGAGTTTTCAGCAGCTGACTTTCAGATGCAGATTGCCGATTGCAGGAATCTTTTCCTTCTGTACCTTAGTCTGGAAGTTCTGCTGAAATCTGTCCACTTGGAGTGATTCTACTGGCATTTGCATCACAGCTTCCGGTACCATCACCACAGGATGACAGGCAGACAGATTGTGGTAGACATTGATCCTTATGAAATCCTAAGTCAAACCTGCAGTTACCGATACATCCTGCTTTTCCCTTCTTTCCTAGTAAACCACACCACACCACACCACACCAATCCAACCCAACCGAACCCACCCGAAACGAAATGCCACTAGTTGATTCCAAGTCATAGCCACCCTATGGGACGGGGTAGAATTGCCCCTGTGAGTTTACAAGACTCTGTTAACCAGAATAGAAAACCCCATTTCTCTTGAGGAGGGGCTGGTGGTTTCAGATTTTTGTCCTCGTGGATCACAGCACAACAGACAGCCACTATGCCATCAAGGCTCTATTTCCTTCAAGACACTGCTAAAGCTTTGCAAGGTTGTGTTCTCCTTTATTGTGGTAAGCAAGGTACTCAGCTTTTTCTTAATCAAGAAATTATATTGATGCTATTTGAAAAGGCACTTTTCTTCCCTTTTAAAAAATGTGTTTTATTGGGGGTTTGTACAACTCATAACATCCATATATCCATCCATCGTGTCAAGCACCTTTGTACATTTGTTACCATCATCATTTTCAAAACATTTTCTTTCTACTTGAGCCTTTGGCATCACCTTCTCATTTTCCTCCTTCCTCCTGTACCCTTCCTTGATGAACCCTTGATAATTTATAAATTATCATTAATTTTTTCATGTCTTACACTGACTGATGCTTCCCTTCATCTGCTTTTCTATTATATATCCCCCTGGGAGGGGATTATATGGAGATCATTGGGATCTGTTCCCCCTACCTCCTCCCACCTTCCTCTTTCCCTCCTGGTATATTGACTCTCAATATTGCTTCTGAGAGGTTTATCTGTCCTGGGTTTCATTTTCAGCTTTTACCTGTGTCTATGTATATGCTCTGGTATAGCCAGATTTGTAAGGTGGAATTGGAGACATAATTGGGGTGGCAGGGGTGGTGGGGAGGAAGCATTAAAGAACTAGAGGAAAGTTGTGTTTTGTCAGTGCTATACTGCACCATAACTGGCTCATCTCATCCCCCAAACCCTCCTTAAGGGGATGTCCAGTTTCCCACAGATGACTTTCGGTCTCCACTCCATAATTCACCTCATCCATAATGATATGATTTTTGGTTCTCGGTCTTTGATGCTTATGCCTCATCTATGTGGGTTTTGTTGTTTCTCAGGTCGATGGCCACTTGTTTATCTTTAAGTTTCTAAGACCCCAGATGCCATATCTTTTGATAGTCAGGCACCATCAGCTTTTTTCACCACCTTTTCTTATGGACCTGCTTTGTCTTCAGGGTTCATGTTGAAAGGTGAACACCATGGAATGCCAATTTAATGCCATTGAAGGAGTACTTGAGTAGAGGTCCAAAGTTCATCTGCTACCTTAATACTAAACCTATAAATATTTGTACATTAATCTATTCCCCCAGTGCCAGGCATTCATACATATATGCCTATGTTTGGATTTCTATAAATGCCCTTTGGAAGAGCCACCTTTTATAGATGTTAAAACTGGTCCATAGAATCAAACTTTCCTAGATTAGAAATAATGGGATGCATTTGTGGAGGACATTCAAGTTGGGAGATTATCCCGATTAGACAAAATTTGTCTATTCAGACTAAATCACTGACATTGCTATTAGATTTGTACAATGTACCCGAAAACAGACTCGCTGTCATCAAGTTAATTTAGACTTAGAGAGACTCTAAGAGACAGAGAAGAACTGCCAAGGGAGTCAGTCTTGATAGGAACCGAGAGTCCCATCTTTCTTCAGCGGAATGGGTTTTAACTGAGGACATTGTGGTTAGTAGCTCAGTGCATAAACCCCTGTACCCTCAGGACTCCTCGTTCAAAGCACCCTGGGAACCAGCCTCAGATGATGCAGAAGAGTGTGCTCTGGACAATGCCTAGCTCCTCAGTGAGACACAGAATTTTCCTACCAGATGAGGGGCGTTTGCTGCAGCTGCTGGAATTTCCCCAACATTCTTGCATTTGCTCTTCACCACATCCTGCAGGACCCTCTCTGAGGGGAATCGACATGGTGTCTCCAACAGTGGGCTCCAACAGAACATGGGAGGGAGGGGCAGGACTTAGCCGTGTCGTGTACTATTGTATGACAAACCAGAGCTGACTCGATGGTGTCTAACAAGGCTACCAAAATGAACGCCATAAGTCTCTCTCTCTCTCTCTCTTTTTCAAGTGAGGACACTGAGACTCAGTGATGTTGTAAGAAAACATTTAAGGAGCATGTGCAATACATATTTGGTTAGTGAAAACATCCTACCTGAGAGGGGACATTCTGAAAACCTTGAAATGGCAAAGAAAAAAAGAGATTGGCTGGTTATTCTACAACATACTGGGTATTATCCATTGCATCCTTTGATTTCTTTGATTTTTAAAAAAACTGTTTTATTAAGACATAACCTACATATCATACAATTCAATAGTCCATTCATATTAAAGAATTGTGCAATAATCACTACAGTCCATTTTAGAACATTTTCTTGTTTTTTAGGATCTAACATTTTATTTATTATTATTTTTAATCATCTTATTGGGGGCTCTTACAGATATTATGACAATCCATAGAACAACTGTAGCATGTGAATTTGTGCAGGTGCTGCCATCCTCATTTGCAAAACATTATCTTTCTTCTTGAGCCCTTTGATATCAGCCCCTCTAAATTTTCTACCCCCTACCCTACCACCCTTGTGAACCCGTAATACATTATTAAAATTATTTTTTCATATCTTACACCATCTGATGTCTGCTCTCACCACAATTCTGTTCTTCATTCTTTAATTTTATGTTACTCTCCACTTCCCTTTGTCTCTGAATAGCTCCATAAGTTCAAGAGGACTGGTAGCGGGTCCCAGTTGTCTTATCCACAGTCATGGGTGTGACTTTTGTTGGTGGAAGAAGCCAGGTTTGCAGTTTGCCCTTCTGGGCATTTCTGTTTGCCTTCCTGCATGTCAGCCCCTTGAATTTACCTTTGAACCTGTTTAAACCTTTGAGCTCCCTTGTTCATCAATGAATTCAATAAACAGAATCTGTGACACATGTTTGCTTTTTGTTCTTTAGGAGAGCCATACTTTTACTCTTCTAATAGAAGCGCCAACAGAAATAGAGAGGAAACAGACAAACAAAGAAAAGCTCCCGAAGAGTCACGCAAGAAATTCATCTCACAGAAGACATGGTTTCAGTCTTCTTTGTTGTTCTGGGAGCACTTAGTGTGTGGGGGCCATGGAGGAGATTAATGGCTCATCTAAGACTCTCTCTGTGCTGAAATTATTAGATTTTATGACCACATACCTGACATTCCTCGAATTGCATGCTAAGCCTTCCATTGTTTGCTCTCTAGAGCTATCTGATAGCACAGGCTGTCTCTTAAATGCAGGCTGAGTAATTAGGCCTAGCAAACTTCTTCCTGACTAAGATGCCAGCACAAATATCTAACAGCAACAAGTGATTGAAAGTGAATAGGGGCCCATTAATGGGAACTAATTTGGTGTTACGATGGAAACGGGCTTAGCTGTACACACTCTAACTTAGGTTAAATGTAACTTATCTCTAGAGATATTTGAATTTCAGATACAATTAACTTTAACTATTTGAGTCCTTGGAAGTTTTACAGATAGATAATCGCTATAGTTCCTGTAACACTGTCTGACTCATTCACTTGCTTCTTTTGGGGATTTTGTGAGCTAGTGACTCCCACACCAGTGGCCTGAGTCTTGCATCATGTTTACTCAATAGAGTATGTTAAAGTTGGAATTATCAGGTGCAAAGCATCAAATGGCTTAGCTGCATCAAAAAAAATCATTAGTCAGGATCCTATTTGTTGTAGGCTCCTTAAACTCAAACTCATTTAGGGAACAAGGAACTTTATGAATTGGCTAATATGACAAAAGTCCAGTGGTAGGATGAGTAGGTTGAGTTTGGTTATAATTTATATAGATAGATAGATATGGATATAAATTATACAGCTAGATAATTATCTCCAGGAGACCTGATATATCGATTTCCCCTGGGTCTATTTCCTCTGTATTCTCTGTCTCCTAAGGAGTCATTCCTTCCTTGGTCCTGAAACCATTCCTGCTCACAACTTCTTCTCGGGGCTGCTAATCACAAGGTTGGCAGTTTGAAATCACCAGCTGCTGTGTGGGAAGTTTTCTACTGCTGTCAAAAGTGATAGTCTAAGAAACCTACAGGGGGAGGTCTCCCTTGTCCTAGAGACTCACATTGAGGGGGAATCAAGTCCATGGCAGTGAGCTTGATTTTCTGAGCTTGCTTCTAGTGGTTCAAACAAAAGTCTGAGTGGATGGAATAGACTCACCACTGAATTTTTCCGCCAGGTCCAGGAATATGTGATGTTTTAATTGGGCCAATGTCGGTTCATACAAGGGAGTACTGGAATTTTTTTTCAAAGCTAGATATTACTTATTCTTCTTCTCCTCCTTTTTTTTTTACAAAACAACTTTATCAGTTTCAAAGTTCTCTCCATTACACTTAATAAGTTTGTCTAATCTGCAATTCCATTCTTGGAAACATTTTTCAAACTCATCTGTTTGGATGACTGACAGCAACTCCCTCATTTTTTTCAAATCAGTGTGCTTTTGGCCATCTAGCACAGAAACAGCAAAGCCCACATAGAAGAAGCGCACCCACCTGTGTGATCATGAGGGGTTGAAGGGAGCAGACACCAAACATCAAAGAACAAGGATTAAATCAGTAAGAATGAAGGGAGAGCAGGGTGGGGACCCAAAGCCCACTTGTGGGCAATTGGACACCCCCTGACAGGGGAGTCATGGGGAGGAGATGGGTCAGTCAAGGGGCACTGAGGTAGCAATGAAGCATAAAACTTTCCTCTATATCCTGAAGATTTCCTCTCCTCAACCACCACGGTCCCAACTCTGCCCTGTAGTTCCAGTTGGACTGGAGCTGGTGCACTGGCAGAGATGGGAGCTGGAAGCATAGGAAACTCGGGTGGATAAACCCCTCAGGGTCATTGGTGGGAGTGGAGTTGCCGGATGGGTGGAGGGAGAGTGGGGTGGAGAGAGGAAGCCAGCTATAGGGATCTGCAGATTGTCTCCTATCTGGAGGACAGACCTAGAGAGGAGTGGGCAGGGGGAGATGTTGGGCAGTGTAAGATATGACAAAACAATAATGACTGCAGAGTAATGAGGACTGGGGAGAAAGGGAGAATGGTTGGAGGGGGAAGGAAGGGGGGCTCATATCAAGGGCCCAAGTGGAGAGGCAGATGTTGGGAGAATGTTGAGGAAAGGCAAGTGGGGGTGCTTGGCACAGTATATGTAAGTATGTATTGAACTATGTACGATGAAAAGTGATCTATGAGTGCCCAATAAAATGATTAAGAAAAAAATCAGTGTGCTTTCGTGTCCCTCTGCATTTGCAGAAGTCACATGGAGTGAGGTCAGGTGAGTCAGGTGCATGGAACAAGAGAAGCATGCTGGTCTTTTTTTCCCCAAAACTGGCTCACTGAGATGGCCGCGGTAGCAGGTGCATTGTTATGGTGGCAAAACTAGTCCTCTGTCTGCCACGAATCGGGCCTGTTCAGTCGCATACTGTACACAGTCTTTTCAGACCCTCTAAGTAGAAAGCTTGGTTAACAGTCTGTCATGGTGGAAAAAACCCCAAGTGCACTATGAGTTGCCATTTTCATCCTTTTGGGAAGTTGACAGATGTCCAGAATAAGGTTTGTCATCAGTCGTCATTTCACCTTTTTTTTTTTTTGAAATGATAAAAACCACTTGTACACTTGAGTTTTTCCCACAACGCTGTCTTTGTAAGCTGTGTTCAATATCGCAATAGTTTCTGTGGCATTTTTTCTCAAGCAGGAGACAAAATTTCATAGCCACACACTGTTCTTTTAAATCAGCCATCACAAAAAACGAGGTGCAAGTGAAACTGCTTTTAGGAAGAAATTCCATGACCAGAGAGAACCTTCCAGGTGACACCACTGGGTGCACTAATGCAGAGCTGAGTTGCTCTATTCTTACATAGTGGGGGGTGAGGGACGCTCCCATGTGAGAGCTAAACAACAAAGAGTGGGAGTGGGGGAGAGAGAATGCCCCAGAGGAAGAGTGAGAAATTTGGCAGCTGGAGAGGTCAAAACATCACATGTTGTATTCAAGGTGACCTGAGTGCCAGTGCTCAAGACCCTTGTCCAGCGCCAGTACTTCTTGGGGGGTCTCTTTTGTGAAACTGCTGCATTGTTCAGGGGTATCTAAAAAGTCTGCTTTAATCACCAGTGTTGATTGAGCACTTACTATGAGCCTGGGCCTAAACTGGATAAAGGGAATACAGAAATGAAACACACCACGTGTTGTAAAGAATTTGACTACAACCCATTGAGAGGTCTAAAATAACCTATTTGCACATGTCCAGTATTTTAACCTTTCTCCCTCACCCAGTATATCTGTACTGTCTCGTATTTATTAGCAAGTGATCTTGAGTGATGCTGCTATGAAGTTGTCATGGTGAACTATTTCTGTGGCAGTCACTAATCTGGTGTCAGTTTGAGGATTGGGAGTGTAGGGGTGGAGCCTAGCCTGTCAATCTGGAGATAGCCAATGAGACTTCTTTGTGGGCATGGCTTTCTCCTGGGAAATCCAGCCATATTTCATATTTCACCCGTGGAGGTGAGAGAATTATGGCTCAGTCCCTTTGAGACACTCTACTGACAAGAAACAAGGCTGACTCTCTGTGAGACATTCTGGAGGAAATGCCACATGGGCTTACCCTGATGGAACCAAAACTCTGAAGTTGGAAAAGCCACACAGAGACTCCAGCCAGTGTTGAGATGCTTGAGAAGTCCCAGAGAGCCCCCTACCAACGCTGAGATGCTTTTACCACCACTGGACACACAAGAGTCTGCACCCACTGGCCTGTGATTGTCCTTGCACCATTGCATGTGCTTTGTGAGTCTGAAGAAGATTTTATAGACTGGTATCAGACATATGGGCTAATATCAGACCTATGACCTTGTACTGGACTAGGCTGGGATGTTTCCTCAATGTTCAATTGCTTTTTTATATATACCTCTTTCTTATACACATATGTGTGCTTATGAATTTGTTTCTCTAGTCTACCCAGACTAGCACAGCTTCTGACAAATAATTTTTGATCTGTCAATTATGACCCATAGCTTCTATTCACCTTATGGGCATGGGTTGGTTGAATATCACCATTTGGTTGACTGCTATCCAAGCTCCATTCTGCTTCAAAATGTCATACATCTTGGACATTGATCTTCAAGGATTTATTGGTAGCCTTAAAGAATGACTCACACAGATGTCACAAAATAACATCTCTTAAAAGGAATTCTAGGCTTTGGATGTTTCACTATTGGATATGGGGTTGCCGTGGGTGTTCTTAGATTGGTTAAGGGCAGGAATAGAGGGGACTGTTTGATTGTATTGTAGGAGCCCATTAGCTAGGTTGGTGATTGGGGTAGACTTCCCTGAAGGAACTGGAGGTAATGTTTGAAGGATGATGAGAAATTAATCAGTCAACAGGTGTCGCTCTATGGCTAGCATACAGAATTCTTGTGATGGATGAGTGCAAAATTATCAGGAGAAGATGATATTGCATATTTGGGGATGTGCCTGGCATGATGCTAAATAATTGATATGAAACAGTTCATTTAGTACTTACAGTAGTTCTGTAGGATATGGATGATTTTTATCACTTACCAGTTAAGGAACTGGACACCCCCTCCAGTATATACACAGATGAAGTAAACTCTTCAGACACACAGCTTAGAGAAACAGAGCCAGGATGAACTGCAGATGTTTCACTTTAGAATTCACGACTGCTATGGTTCAGGTGAGAACTTGCACTAAGGTGAGGACAGCAAAAATTAGCTACGTGTAGAAGGACTTGAGATATGTAGACCCTAATATCCCCTGGAATGGGTGAGTAACTGACCATGGAGATGAAGTAGATGGAGTTGTTGTTAATGAAACCCAGGCAGTTATTATATGGAACTGGATAGATAGTCATACTATCCACTAAGTTGGAGACCAGGTTGAGGGGAAGGTTTGAAAAGTGAGTTAAGCTTAAGCTTACATGCCTCTAAGATAAAATATTGACAGTTCTTCTTTCTGGGACTCAAGAAAGAAGCTCAGATTGACATTTCCCTGCTATCCACGTTCATGGAGTTCATTCTGACTCAGAGCAGTCCTGTACGGAGCAGTCCGATAGGAGGGCTCTGAACTTGTGAATCTTTTCAGGAGCTGCAAGTTTTAGCTTTCTGTCAAAGAGCAGCTGGCAGTTTTGCAATGCACAATCCACAGTGTCACCAGGCTTTTTAAGATACATATTTGGTTCTTATCATTTGAGAGATGCCACCAAACCCTGGATGTGATTTCCTCAAGAATGAAGAGAGGAGAGAGAAGGCAAGAGGATCCTGGGTAAAAGCTTCTTTCCTCCATTTAACATTTTATTGTGAATGGAGTGATGGTTCACACAGCAGATCAGTTTTCCATTCAGCAATTCATTCACATTTTGTGTCATGCCATTGATGGCAATCCTCACAACGTAACATCACGTCTTCTACTTTCTCTCTGTCTTTCTTGTTTCCACCCCTTCTTTCTTACCCAGGGTAACTTCTTGAAGGACCAGGTAGAGGTGGATGTGACCACAAAGGGGAGAGAGAATAGGTGTTCAGAGAGGTCAAGGAACACCAGGAGATCATGGTTTAATGGAAGTCAATGTCCATTTGAATAGAGGGAGTAATGCCTATAACCCTGGGAGAGTTAAGCCTAAAGTCATGTTGATTTTTGGCCTTACTGTTGCTATCTATTACACATTTATTTTAGGTTTCTTCAACTCAACTTGAACCAGAATGCCACATTGAATGCTACCTCTATAGAAAGCTCAGTAAGACAAAGAAATACACATTTAGGTGGCAGAGAACTCTTTTGGACTCTGCATTTTCCTTAAGGGTCCTAGTGGCATGGCGAGTTAAGCATTCGGTTGCTAACCACCAGCCACTTCAAGGTAGAAAGATGAGGCCGTCTACTCCCCAAAATATTTACGGTCTCAGAAACCCCAGGGAGAAATTCTCCTCTTTCCTATAGGAATGCTACGAATTGAAATGGACATGATGGCAGTGGATGGCTATATTTTGATTGGGAGAATCCAGATTTCTTAATTACTTGAGTCTTTCCCAGCTAATCTTGAATTTTCATGCGGAAATGCATGGTTGCTTGTGGAAACGAATTTTTCTTTGATCCCTGTTTTCGGTGCTGCGCTGTCAAGTCTGTTCTGACTCACAGTGACCCTGTGTGTAACACAATGAAATGTTGCCCAATCCTGCTCCCGCCTCCCACCTTTTAACCCTAGAATCCAGAGTGAACAAAATACTGTGGTCAATCTTGACTTCAGAGTTAGAAGCAGGGGTTAGAAGCAGCCCTCTCTTGTTCTCATGCTCTTGTGGCAGAGTTATAGGATGATGAAGAAGATATATTTTAAAAATATAAAAATTAAAAACAAGCCACTGATTTCCTCCTGGGTCAGTGAACTCGGAAACTGAAGCAAAGGCTTAGCATCATGTTCCCTTTGAGATAAGATACAGGGCAAAAATTCTTTGCAAAAATGCTACCCTACTATCTTTCCCACATGAAATTCCTGGTCCCCTAGTGGGCTGAGAACTAGTTTAGTCAAAGGCCTGTTCATCTTTTGAGATCCACTGGATACATCTTGCTTTTTCCGGTAGTGTTTTCCTGGCTGGGAAGGACATTCCAGTTGAGGCAATGCTGGGAACTGAGGTAGAAAGACCTGCATGCAGGACAAAACTCTCCATCCATCTTACAAGGTCAGAGGATTGATGTTGGGAGTGACTGAGCAGAAAGCTCGGCGGAGATTTGAGCCCAATTCTGGAGGACCTTACATTTCAACTTCAGGACTGCCCTGTAGAGATAGTGGGATCTCTATCACACACCGAAAACGCCACTCTCCACTTTTGTAGTAGTGATGCATCTTTTCTTTCCAACACAAGTATTACACAAACAGGCTGTGGTTGTGATGTGTTCTCCCTTTGGGCTAATTTGGGAGTGTCTCTGGATGGAGGTACAGTTTTCATCAATCAACCTGAAATTACTGGGCTGAAGACTGGGAAGAGTAGCTCAGGTGGAGAATAGCCCGGTCCAGGATGTCTTGGTCTCCTGGTGGGGCCTCCCTTCACCACCCTTAGCCTTTGCCATCATACACTGGGGCCCAGAGCAAATGGACCGCCATGATGGACTCCCTGCACCTGGTGAGTGGCCTCGTTGCCCTTCTCCTTTCAGCTCGGGGGAGCTCTGCCGAGCTTAGCCACGTTCCTTCTGTCTTTATTAAGTTCCTCTGGTTTGGGGAGTGAATGTGAAAGGGAACAGGGAGGGGGCTGCAGAGGAGAGGGACTCCAAGGCTGGGATTTATAAGAACATTCTCCAGAGGGTGATGCCTGCATGAGGTGGAGGTATGGTTTCAATTCCACTCTGGCAAGGCGGGCCAGCCCACATTGCCAGCACATAGTTCTCTTTCAAGTCTCACACTGATTCGAGAGTCTGTAGACAACTTTGTACTTTGGGTCCCTGCCAGGTGTCCTGAAGTAACAACTTCACGTTGTTGGCTTCACGTTGGCTTCACGTTTCCTCTCTCACCCTCCCCCAGTCCCAACCCAAGTTTGGGAATAAGCATCGTTTTCTTAGCAGATGCCTCTTCTATGTAGACCCAAGGAGGCTAAGTAACAGCATTTGGGGACCGGTTGTGGTCTTAGTCCAGCTTCTTGACTTTTCCTCCTAAGATCACGTGAGAACAACATGCCCCATCGTGTGTTACCCCATCGATCTTGTGGGGGGAGAAGGTACAGCCCCCAGATGTCAGGTTGGAAGAAGTGATTTTGTATTTTACTGCTGTCAGTTTTGTCTTTAACTACTGGAGCAGTCCTTGCCACCGCTTTTCCTGATGGATCAAAGGAGGAGAGGTGGAACTCCACCAAACATGCTTGTTATTTCACCTATCTTATTCTTCCTCAATGCCCTTTGTTCATTAATTAAGCATGGAGGCAGTCTCCGTAGGATCTAGTTGACCTGCTCTCTAGCTCCAGTAGTGTTTAACGCAGGGAAAAATGGTTCTAATTCTTGTTCCTATATCAACGCATTCTTGACTAGTAGCCGGAAACTGTGTGGAACATGTGTCCAATCTTGCAACCTATTAACATAAGCAGAGACTGGTGAACTGAAACAAAACAAAACAAAACAAAACTCATTGCCACCTAGCCAATGCTAAATCATAGCGAGGCACCGTGGGTTTCTGTAACTAGCTGTTTACAGGAGTGGAAAGCCCAGTCTTTCTCCCGAGGATCTCTGGGTGATTTCAAACTGTCAACCATGTGGATCGCAGATCAGCTTGTAACCATTAAACCACCAGACTGGTGGGCACTACATGTTGGAGAGCCATATATAGAAAGAGAATCACACCTATGGAATGCTTAACAGAATACTGCTATTGATGTCATTGCTTGAGATGGGCTGTGTAAATAGAGGCAGTGTGTTTCTTTAAAAACAAACAACAGAAAAAATAAAAGCCCTCCAAATTCTGTATCCCTCAAACCCAAATAGTGGTCTGCATGGATAAAAAGCAAGAAGGAAAAATGAAACTGGCATCTTTAGTGACAAACACATTCGTCTCAAACCAAACCAAAACAAGCAAGCAAAACTGTAACAGAGGCTGGTGAAAATTTCCTCCAATGGGTCTGACTGTAAATATTTTATGTGTTGCTGGCCATGGAGTCTGTGTCACTCTACTCAGCTCAGCCATTGCAGCATGAAGGAAGCAGAGATGACACTAAGTGGAGATGTTTCTGTATGCTAATAAAACTGTATTGGCAAAACCAGGCAGAGGGCCAAATTTGGCTTGCACATCATAGTTTGTTAGCTGCTCCTGGCTTTTTGGTGTGGCTTTAGGTGGAATTTGAGAGCAGTTGGTCTTAACGTTGACTGTGCACATGGCTGGGACAGACCCCAGAGGACCTGACCTGGTGCTGTCCTTAATGAGACCATCTGACAGGTCATAGGTTCTCTGCCTTTTAAAGGCTATGCTTTCCTAAAAATCCCTTCTTGAGGTCATCGGGACCTCAAGTGTCAATCCAGTTCCAAGTCACAGTCACTCCATGGGGCAGGGGAGCACAGCCTCAGAAGATTCTAGCTGTCATCATCACGCCAGTAGAGACCTTTGCTCCCACGGATGGGCTGAGTGGGCTCGAATCAGGAAGATTACCCTCAGCCCTAAGTTAAGTGCTGAACTGTTTCGCTGCCAGCAGGCTTCCTTCATAGTCCCTACCAATAGGGCCAAATCTCCCTCAAGGGAAGCGCTAGGAATTTCAAGAGGAAAGACATGTTTTAACATCTCGAGCCCTCACAATAACCACCTCCATTCTTCCAAATAATAATTTTTAAAAAATCAATAACAACCTCCCTGGCCTAGAAAAACATCTCCTTTTAAATGGACACAATTATTTAAATCATAATAATCGAGCTGGCTCCTTCGTCTAATTCACCAAACACAACTAAGACCCTGTTCTCTAATTAAGAACTATGAAACTACCGTCTATACTCGACTATTAGCCTAGTTTTCAAGCACATTTTAAATCCGTTTTTTGTGGTAAACTTAAGTGCCTCGGCCGATATTAGGGTCAGTTTATACTAGAGTATGTACGGTCCATTTCAAACTAATTCAAGCTTTAGCAACAAGTATTGGAGGAACAAGTAATACAGGCAGTAGCAAGCTGATCCATGACACCAGGGCAGAGGATATTACCCCCTCTGGAGAGACCTGACATCGCTAGGCATAATGAGCAGACCACCTGGCCCCTGAGAGGGATGTGTGGTGACACACGGGCTGACTGCACAGCCTCCGAAGAGTGGCCCCTGGTAGCGCTCCACTGTAGCACTCAGTAACCTGTGCTTTGTGCAAAAGATAGGTGGATCCCCACGAAAGGAATGAATGCGTTTCTTTATTAAAGATAAAGGGAAATGATCCTTATATAAACTCTTCTAGACTGATCAAGTAGGAACCCTGATGGCATAGTGGCCACAAGGTGGGTTGCTAACGGGTTAGCAGTTGGAAACCTCTAGCCTCTCTCTGGGAGACAGATGAGATTTTGTACTCCAGTCACGAGTCATCGTCTTGGAAACTCACAGGGGCAGTTTTATCCTCTTCTATTGGCTCGTTAGGAGCAGGAATGGACTCAATGGCAGTGGGCCAATCAAACATTTTTCCTTTTACTCATGAAAGAGGTGGAGGATGGGGAGAAGCAAGAGGGAGGACCTGGTTAGAAGTGGATTGGGGGGGCTGGGCTCCCTCTTCCCTCATGACCACCGCGTGGTGTGGTTGAGTAGATTCCACCTCACAGTGGCCCCGTGTGCATTGTAGCACTGCCCTACGTGGTTTCTGAGGAGATCCAAGAGGAACCGATACAGTTGAAGTACAGCATTGCGATATCGAATATTCCATGCTCTGTGAGAAGAACGGACAAGTCCGACTTAGAAGAAGTACAACCAGAAGGTGCCTTTGAAGCACATGTGGAAACATGTCATCTTAGATACTTTGGGTGAGTTATCTGGCAGCACCAATGAGCCTTGGTAGGGGTTCAATAAAATGATGAATGATTGGCACAGTGGCTGCAACAATGGGCTAAAATTGGACAGTATTTTGTTCTCTTGTACATAGCTGGCACCTGCCAGAAACAACGATCCTCTCGGAGCAGGCCGCCAGCCATGTTCTCAACCAAGGCATCATCCTATTACACCTATCAGTGAGTGAGTGGTACATGTGCTCAGACACAGCACATGATCAGAAGGTCCCAGGAGAGCTCTGGTGGCACAGTGGGTGGTTACACGTTGGCTGCTAACCAACCACAAGGTCGGCAATCCAAAACCACCAGCAGCATCCATGGAAAAAGACGAGACTGTCTACTCCCATAGAGGTGGACGCTTTGAGAAATCCACAGGAGCACTTCTACTCTGTCCAATGGGGTTGATTATGAGACCAAATCAACTTGATAGAAATAGGTTTGGTTTGGAGTAGGAAGGAGAAGACTCAGAGTCTAGCTTGAAAGAAAGCTGGCAAGATTCTTGCCAGAAAGGAGCAAAGAGAGAAGGTGAGATGAAGTCATGTTCATTAGGAATAACTGGGAGTTTGGGTTGAGGTGCAGTGGGGGTGGCTGGGAGGTTTGTGTGTGTGTGTGTGTGTGTGTGTGTTAGGCAATGGCACGCCAGGTACTCTGTTCCTTTCTCATCTTTAATCTTCAGAATAGCCCACCTGGGAGCATTTCAAGCCCACAGAACAATGTGTGGAAGTTTGGACGGTGCTATCTTTGTACTTTGCCAAATAATTGTCAAACCCCAGGGGGTCATCGCTAGCCTCAGTTTTGACCTGGTCTCTCATTTGTGGGCGGTGATGGTGAACTCTTCAGTAGCTCCATGTGCCTGTCTATAATATCTCAGTGTTTAGAAGTGGGCAGTCCCAGAGGCAGGGAGCCAAGTCCAGGGCTGATTCAAGTTTGAGAGGTATTGCTGGAATGTTTTTGTTCAGCCAGGAATCACTAATTGGTCTTCCTGTTTGGGGACCTCAGAGAACGCCCATCTCTGGGCATAGTGTTAAAGTATACCATATTTTTTGGCCCATAAACTGTACCTGACCATAATATGCACTCAATTTTTAGAGCAGGAAAACAAGAAAAAACTATTCTGAACCACATAATACCAGTATACTAAAATATTTATTAAAATAAAGCAAACTATGGTAATATTTAACAATGTAAGCTTATGAACCATCATCACTTTCATTAAAAAAGGAGGAAAAACTTAGTGGCTCAAACACATTTCTAGTTTTCTGGAAACCCGAAAAACTCATCATCACTAGTGTCAGAATTTACGAATCTCTGTTGCTCACACTCACTTATTCGATTCATAGTCTGATGGCATATTTTGTGCCACTCTAATTTTGGTGTGCACTGCAAGGCTGCTTCTCCTCATAAATCTGTAGCACCCTGACGGTGAGCCAGCGAAATCCTTACTGCCTTTTTTGGCTTCATAAATGATCAGTTTTGTAGAAACTGACAAGCCCATATTCCAGTGACGTGTGATCCATTCTTTCATGTCCATTTCTAACTGTGGCCATTTTTCAGCATGCCCACGAAAAGTGTGCTTAATGTTGTGTCAGTCCGGGTAAACTAGAGAAACAAATCTATAGACATTGCATATGGACATAAGGAAAAGGTTTATATAAAAAGGAATGGAACCTTGAGAAAGCATCCCAACCCAGTCCAGTTCAAAGTCTTAAGTCCGATATTAGCTCATATGTCTGATACCAGTCTATATTGTCTCCTGACTCACAAAGTCACAGGCCAGTGGGTGCAGAGTCCCGGTGCTGGCAGGGGTCCCCTCATGGCTCCTCACTTATAGGGCTCAGGGTCCATCAACAGCATCTAGTGGTGATAGCAGCAACTCAGTGCTGGCAGGGTTTCCAGGTGGCTTCTCCAGCTTCAGAGGTCTGGTTCCTTCAGGGCAAGGCCGTGTGGCTTCTCCTCAGCAGCTCCTCGGACACTGCTATCTTGTCCTGTCCGTAGTTCGGTGTCTCTGAGATTGACTCCCAACAACTGGGGAGATAGCTTCTCATCTCCACAAGGGGAATATTGTGATATTTTTCAGATGTATCAGGAGTAAGCCAAGCTCACATGGAGGACTCATTGGCTATTCAATAACTATCTCCAGATTAACAGATTAGACTCCACCCCTACATCTCAATCATGAAATTAACATAAGCACATGACCGCCACAAATGTTATCAAGTTTTTGCAGCTGATCCGTCTGCTTACTCCACTCTCATCATTTTCTCAGTTGGAGGCGGCCCAAAATGTCTCTCTGCTTCTCTGTTTCCATGTTCTGTTGCATATTTTACTACCTCCAGTTTAAATGGAATTTTATATGCTACTCTTTTCATCTTTGACATTTTGTACCATTAGAGAAATGGTGTTTTTCTTAGGAAAATAGAGTAGTCAAAGAACTGGCAGTTGTTATGAGAGACATATTACTACATACATCTGTATTGTAACTTATGGTAACTCAAAACCCCTTGGTATTAATATTAAAAGGCACCAACTGACCTGACAGCCAGGGCTTTGCATGACAAGAGAGGCTCAATGTCTCTCTTCTACCATGACAGGCTCTTTGTCTGCCTGTCAGGACACTGTGCTACATCACATAGAACCGACCAGGACGTTACTGGATACCATACCTAGCTGCCTCCTGTCTCAATGTTCTCATCCTGTCAGTGTGATACACACACAGGAGAAGCGTACGCTGTGCTAATCATGTGACCTGACTGACACTGAGATTCCTGGAGGTGGGACTTCCCCTGAACATACAGTAATCCACAGCATACAAACATTAGTGGACAGTAAGCGGGCACATGGGATCCTAAACACATGTTCCGGTGTACCACACCTTTGGACCATAAGACGCACCCTCATTTTTCCTCACTTTTTTGGGGGGAGGTGGGGGTGGGAGAAAGAAGTGTGTCTTATGGGCTACAAATACAGTAATTTTCAAAAGTTAAAAACCAAGCAAACCAACAAAATATGCTCCTGAAAAGAGAAAAGAAAAGAGAGTAATGAAAGTACAAAAGGAGAATGTTAACGATTTTAGTCAGCACATTAATTAATTAGCTAGTTGACATTGAGTCAAGGCTGAGTTATGGTGACCCATATGCAGGCCAGACATTTTCCATTGGCATAGTTTTCAGAAGCACATTACCAAGTCTTTCTTCCAAGGTTCCTTGAGTCATCAACTCTTTGGTGAGCAGCTGAGAATGTTAACCATTTATGCCACCTACAGTTTTCCATCAACTAGAGAATCATTAATACATGTAAAGCTGTATAAATGAGTCCAAGAGTCCAAATGAGTGTGCACATATATATTCACTGTGTGTGTGTGTGTGTGTATATATATATATATATATACACTGATACTTACACATATACAGTGAGAGAGAGAGACAGAGAGAGAAAGAAGAAGAAGAAGAAAAAGAAAAAGAAGAGAGGAGAATGTCCTAATTGCAAAATAAACTGCTAATCAAAAGGTTGGTGGTTTGAACCCAGCAGCAGTTCTGAGAGAAAAAAATTTGGCAAAAACGCATCCAGAAAGATTGCAGCCAAGAGACCATATGGAGCAGTTCTCCTCTATGCCATGCCATTGCCGTGAGAAGGGATTGACTAGACAGCACCCAACAACATCAAAAAGCACAACAAAACACTCTCACACACATACCAATACTTTAATTTCATAGATTACCGGGCTTAGGTCCAATAGGGCCACACATCTTAATTGCGCCACTTGGGGTATCTGTTTTATAGCTTGACATGGTTTGCATCTCCATAAGCTTCCAAAGCTGGATGTCTGCTTCTCTGCTACTGTTGCTAGGTGTCACTGAGTGGATTGTGACCCAGAAGCTCTGTGTACGACAGACCCAAACCCTGCTGATCTCGGACGGTCCTCACAAGTGGTGCCATGTTTGAGCCCGTTGCTGTCAATCCATCTTGTTGATGTCTTTCTTTTTTTTCACGGTCTCTCTACCCAACCTAATTTCCTTTTCCAGGTCTTAATCCCTATGATAACACGCCCCAAGGAAGGGAGACAGGCTCACTTTCCTTGCTTCCATGGAGCACTCTGACTGCTGAGTAAAATTATCCGACTGGCAGTTCATGGTTTATACAATACTCTTTGCTAACATTGTAATTCACATGAATCCATCCTCCTCTAGTCCTTCTTATTGAATGCCTAGCTTTCACATGCACAGGAGGTGATAGAAAATACCATGGCTTGGGTCAAGCATATCTTTGTCTTCAAAGTAATATCTTTGCTTTTTTTTACTGCCTTGGCTTTTGCTATGCCATGTTGAAGAGCAAGTCTGAGAGTCTTTTCTGGCATCCAGTTTGGTCTTTTCTCTCTGTCTCTCTTTCCTTTAATGATGTTGTGCTCGCTTAATGTATAAGGTCCTTGATATCCTCCCACAACTGGTCTTGTTTTGGGTTATTAGTGTTCAATAAATCTGTTCTCAAGATGGTCTCCAAACTCATGTGGAACGCACTCTAGGGTATACTTTGGCTCTTGTGACTTTGTTTTAATCTTCTTCAGCCTCAACTTTCCTTTGCATGTGAGCAATGGATATGTTCTACCATGGGTCCCTGGCTACTTCTGACTTTCTAGATGTGTAAAATTACCAGAAAACAGAAAATCAAGCCTATGGGGGACCAGCCTCTATATCTGAATGGGTTGTGTACTTGAGGAGCAAATGAAAGACATGACAGACAAGACATTGCAAGTGCTCACCTCTCCCATGGTGACTAGAACCAGAATAAGAGAGAAATGTGTCCTCGCACAAACTTATGTCATCTAAGACATGCACACCATGCCATACACACACTTAGCAGGAAGGGCCTGCATTAGAGGAATGCATTTAACCAGAAGGGACGAGCTAGGAATGTATACTTAACAGGAAAAAGAGGTATTAGGAACATACCTGTGACAGGAAGGCACATCTGTAACAAGATGGGTGGGTTCTAGAATTAAGATGGCAGCTTGACCTCTCTGAGCTTGTTTAGATGTCCATGAGTTCTTCTCTAGGGGACCAATCTATGATCCATATCAGAAGCGAGTGGGCCCAACTTAGGGTGAGGCAGACAATAGGGTCTGATTGCTCTCAATGGAAGATGACCTTCAGTCAGATAACCTTCAAGCAGTTAACCTTCAGGTGTACATAGTAGCAACCACCTGCTTGCAAGATGTATCTTAAAATGGCATTATTCTGGGGGGACACTGTGGGGAACAACTTTTACTTAGGAGAGTCTGACTGGGATGCGTTTCCACCCCACAGGCATGAAGGTCTCCCTGAGGAGAAAGCTGGCCTCCCAGGCTTCTTAAATGTGAATACAGAGAATTGATCCACATACATTCTCTTCCCAGTTCTCAGTTTTCCATACAAGCCCAGTTTTGCATTGAAAGGATATTCAGTTATCTCTTTTTGCCCCCTAGGTTTCAGATATTTTGGTGGAAGGTCTCTTGTCAGGTGATGTGATGGGGGCTTAGTGGTGTCTCATGACCATAGTGTCTCTCCTGATAGCCTACCGGGCCATTCTTCTCAAGCATATTGATTTTCAAGCTTCTTCTGAATGTAATCGTAATGGCTAGTGTTGATTAAGCCCTTAACATTATGCCAAGCCAAAAGCCAAGTGCGTTACGTGGGTGATGCTGGGTGGGTGTTGTTAAGTTGTGTCAACTCATAGTCCCTCCATGTGATAGAGGAAAACAACCCCACGGAGTCTCTTCGACTGTCATTTTCATCATCTCAATCAGAGCAGACCTTCTGGTCTCTCTCCCTGGTAGAGCAGCGATTAGTGTGGGGTTGCTGCACTTAGAGGTGGGCAGTTGGCACCTGCCAGCAGCTGTGTGAGAAAAAGAGGCAGTTCTAGTCATGAGGTTCTTGTGAGCTGGCATAGGTCTCTTTTCTAATAGAGCCCCTCATTTGCCTTAGGAAAGCACAAAGGCTTGAGTATCGAAAGAATGCAGTATTTCTGCATCCCACACAGGGAGCTGACTGGAGGCCCTTGTGGTCGAAGTCTTTTGCCTCCAAACATGTCCCTTGCTCAGTGTAGTGTGGATTGGAAGTTTCCGTTGGTCTACAGATCCTGCTGCCCAGACTGATCAGAGAGCTGAGATTTCTTCTAAATGAGGACTTCTGGACTTTACTGTCTTGAACTTGTGAACCCCAAACCAAGTCTGCTGCCATTGTGCAGATCCTTCGGGACAGACCAGAACTAATCCTTAGGATTCCTGAGACTATCAGTCTTTATGGGAGCAGACAGCCTCTTCTTTCTCCTACTGAATATAGGGTGGGGGGCTTTTGTGTGTGTGTCATGTCTAAATACAGAAGCTAAGAACGTTTTCTTTTCATAAGGTAGGAAATACCTGATGGAAGGAAAACAAAATCCTGCCAAAACCTTCTGAAAATTCACAGTAAAGTTCTCGTTGGAACTCCTGGGAGTTTATCCAAGTCCAAATGTTGAAACTGGAGCTTCCCCAGGGACTTTCTATGGGGTCTCCTTGTGTCAAATTCTCCTTCTGTGTATCGGTGGTGTGTACATGCATGTAGAGGTACCTGGGAGAAAAGACTTGGGGGTTTCCTTCCAAAACATCAGCCACTGAAAACCGCATGTGTTATGGGTTCAAATAAATGTCAGCCACTATAATGTCTTGCTAATTGAGAAGAGTCTTTATTCGGTCAAAACCGGACTGCTAGAATCTAAAAGCCATTCTTTGCTTGCAGCCCTGAGAACACATTTCAGTCCACCTTTAAAGACAAAAACTCATTTATCACTTGTCTAGGACTTAAGCAAGCATGGACAGAAGCAGAAAGCAAAATTAAGGTTACTGTTCTTTACAGTTAGTATGCATTACGAGGTACAGCATTGCTGGTTACGGCATCAAAATGAATGACAATGTTCTGATCTCGAGAGTACATTCCAAAGTCAATCATTAGTAGGACTTTCTGAGTTGGGAGGTGGCAGGAGGCAGATCATCTGGGAGTTGCTTTTGCTTGCTGCCCCTGATGGAGCACACAGTTCTAGTCTGAGACCACCTGGAGTTGCCATGAGTGTGCGTAGACTTTCTTTTTTCCTTTCTTAGTGAGGAAAGTTATTGTAACAGTAAGGGACCTTTTGGTGGCACAGCAGTCAAGCACTTGCCTATGACTCAAAAACTTTTGGAGCCATTGGTTCCAAGGGAGAAAGATGTGGCCATCTGTTTCCACAGAACCTTGGAAACCCTAGGGGGTAGTTTGACGTTGCCTTGGATCGCTTCACTTTGAGATGGAGATGACTCGGTGGGGTTGAATTTGCTGAGAGGTTTCCCTTAGCTCCCTGATGGAGAGTGGATTGTGACTGGCCACGGCACCCACGGAGATGTGGTAGAGACAAGTTGGGGACTTGGAGGGTCTACATCAGATGGAGATAGCAGTAGCCTTGTCGGCCTCTCCCTTTCTGGACTCTTGCCCTAATTCTCTCCCCTCCTCATCATGCCCACCCTTCATTGTCACCGGACCAGGTTGTGTGTTCAGAAGACCGTATGGTGACTGGCCTGACCCTACTTTCTCCCAGTCAGGACCTCTCTGACCCTCTCCCCCTCCCTGCTGAACTGTGGGCATCCTGTCTCTGTTTCCTCTAGACCTGTCTTGGAGTCCAGCTAATCTGCTAATGTGATAATGAGAGCGCATGCATCTCCCCTTACTGCACATAGATGTTTGTATTTGGCTTGCCTCAGCCGAGCAGGGAGGTTGCCGGAGCAGTGCCAAATCTATTTGATAGCATCAAATGCCTGCAGTGCTGCTTTCTTATTGTTGTTTTTGTTTTAAGAGAGCAAAGAGCATGCCAATCAACAAACACAACAGAAGTCACTGTGCAAAGTCAGCTCCAGTTTATGGCTTGGGTGTTTCTTCTTTTTCCCTCCTCACTTGGTTCTATAGCAAGGCTTTCCTAATTTGTATGCTGCAAGCTACATTTTTCTGGATGATGTGCGTAAACAAGAAAAACGTGTGAAAAATACTGCCCCCACCCACACTCTGCAGATTAGAGTCCCATTGTCACCACCTCTTTCCTTCCAATGAGAATCTTCTTCATTGATGGGGTTGTGGCAGCAGGGTCTGGTTTCTGAAATTCCATCCAGCCCACCTCCACCCCCACCTCATCCTACTTAGGATTCTAGAGATGTCTGGATAAGTCTGGAAATGTAAGTTCTGTTGAGTTAGAGGTTTAATTTTTGTTCTTCTCTGTCTTCCTTCTGACCAGACAGCTGGGACATGAGCCTGAGACATTCCCTTGGTCCATTTTCCCAGACCCACCCATTCTTCCTTTTCATCCTCCAAATTCATCTTCATCTTAGGAGATGCAGCTTCTTCTGCCTAGAAGGCTTATCTCGTTTCCTCAGCTACTAGGGAGGAAAAAGAGGAAGAATCTCTCTCTTGGAAGATAATTGCCTCCACTTCAGCCTCAAGCTTCTCTAGCAACCCAACATGGATAGCCACGTGTCCCAGATTTTAAATGGAGTGGCTTGATGTCACTCCAGAATTTGACCAAAGCAAAAGCCAGTTTTCTGTGATTCTTGTGTGCTGAGCCCATGGCAGACATCACTAATCGAATGTGATTTTCCCATGGAATTCCATTTGGCATCATCACTCATCATTCCAAGCAGGCATCACCAATCCAATGGAGCTTATACTTGAGAACAAATTAGCTGCAAGCTAGGGTGTGAGAAAAAACAGATTTCACACAAATTGAGCTTTGAGACCTAAAGTGAACCCCAACATTTTCCTTGCTGAACAGAAAAAAAAAGCAAGAAACCTTTATATTAGATAGGGTTCTCTAGAGAAACAAAACAGGACACTAATAATTCTCTATAATAATATCTATAATAATTCTCTAATAGTCTATGTATTTATATAGATAGAAAGCTATCTATCATAAGAAATAGACAGTTAACTAATCTATAAAACAGTACAAATGGCTCGGTGCAACTCACTTGCATGAGCCGGCTAGTAGACTGGCAGTCTTTGGAGTCTTGAGGGTCACTGAGTAGTCCTCAGTAGAGCAATACAGGCTATCCGGCCACAAGCAGCAAACAGCAAAGCAGGTCACCAATAGTCAGCCAGATGACAGAGTCCAACAGTCCCCAGTTCAAGATACGTGTATTCCAGGAGTGTGGTGAAGCAGGGCTTGAAGGAACCTCAACTCATAGAGAGACAGTCCACTGATTAGGTGTCCCACAGCTAGGGTAGCTTCGAGATGGAGGCACAGGGCGAACAAGGCAGCCGGCTGGTCTGAAGATCCATGAGCAAGAGAACCAGGGTGGGGCCTGCCAAGCCATTTCTATCTCTGCCCTTCAATGGATCTTACGAATGTTCACTGGCCGTGTTGTCACAAACCTACCTATTTTCTTTGGTATTGTTGGCACAACGAGCCTACCTATCACAACCATCTGCCCTTAAGGTCTCAGTAGATCTGTTGCTTGAGCTGGAATAGGTAATACATGGTGAGTGAGTCAGAATCCTGTGGTGGTGCAAATGCCTGAAAGGCTGGAGGTTCAAATCCAGGGGGATCTCAGAAGAAAGGACTGACAATGTACTTATGACAAACAAAGCCCCGAACACCACACTCACTGCTAATCAAGTGGCTTTGGGCTCACAGTTATTCTATTACACAGGGTGGAACTGCACTGGTGGGATTCCGAGACGGTGATTCTTTAGAGGAGTAGAAAGCCTCATCTTTTTCCTATGGAGCAGCTAGAGGGTTCAAACTGCTGACCTTGCTGCAGTTCATAGGCCAACGCATAACCCCCTGTGCCATCATTGAGGGCAGTGTGTCGCTCAGTCCTGTTTTGACACACGTGGGTTCACCAGGAGTCCGGTTAGAGAGCAAATCATTTTCTGTTTTGTTTTGTGTTTCAAGGCGGCGCTCCCAGCAGCCAGACAGTCTCTGAGGCGGTGGAGGAAGAGTGTCAGAGGCTGGTGCTGGGCGGCCTGTGCGGGAGCGATCAGGTTCCTGCAGCGCAGAGGGATCCGCGGAACAACACATATTCTCCTTGTCTGCCGCTGCTATTTAGACACCGCTGGAATGTCCTGGCAGGACGCTATGTCCAAATCCACTTGAAATTGATGTTTGTGTCTTCCATGGGGGATCTTGGCCCGGACATCCATCGCCCCCCATTCAGTTAGGCAAGCTCGCCCTTCGTTAGCATATGAGCTGTCTCTCTGTAGGAGGCTTCGCTCCAGCCATTCTTCCTGAGCCAGTGCAAATGATCTGAAGCTGCGGGAAGGCCTGAGGTGGGTCTGCACCGAGAGGCTGAAAGGCCCAGATGCATTTATTTAAAGCAGCAGCCTCTCAGCAGGGTTGACACAGCCCAAGGCTGAGAAAGCCGGTTCTTGGCCAGCATTTCCCCCACTTTGCTGGAGTGCCAGCAAACGGGTAGGCATGTCCAGAGCCAGAGCAGAGAAGAAGAGTCTGAAAAGAGAAGCAGAGGCAGTATAGGAAACATCCTGGAGGATGGACGGCCAGACTCTCTCCATCACTCAACACGCCCGCCCCCAGGGCCGGCTTCCTGCAAGATCGCTCATGCACAGTCAGAAGTGGCAAGGTTACTTACGTGGGCAGCCAGGTTCTCTTAGGGGCCGGAGAGGGCCACATCCTGTGCCGCAGGAATTTCAATTGTAGTGAGCATGGAGGTGGGAGAAGGGAGATTCATATTTTTGGAAGTCCATGTATGCATTTTACCTACCCTAGGAAAACAAGTCCATCAAGTGTTAGAGAGCAAGTGCAAATATATTTAAATTGTGGAAGAGCGACCACTCACTATGAGGAATTGAGAGGAAGTGGAAGCACGATTGTCTCGGTGGAGTCTCAAGAATTAGCTGTGAGTAGTTAGTTACAGTGTGACTTCCCATTATCCAGCTTTCAATTTGCTGTCTTGTGGTGGCTTATGTGTAGGCGAGGTGGTCAGTATTTCAAATACCAGCATACAGTGGAAAGGAAAGAGTGGTGTTTCCAGACCAAGGCAGAAGAGAAGGAAAGGTCTGGTGATCTAGTAGATCTGATGACCTGTTTCTGAAAATGAGCCACAGACAACGCCTTGGAATAAGACCCTAGGACAAAAGAGGTTATTAAGTATAAGACTACAGAAAAGCCTGTGATATTGTCTCCAGTGTATTACTTCTAAAATGTTTTCTGCAGAGCACTGACTAAGGAGTTAGGAGTCTCAAGGTTTCCTAATTTTAACTGGCTGTCCCAACTCCTTTATGGAACTCAGTTTTTTCATCTCTACAATAAGGAACTTATCCTTGGTCCGCTGCAGTGCTAAAGTTCTACACTTAGAGCCTTCCTGATTTATCACCCACACATTCTGAGCTGCGTTGAGCATTTGATGAATTGAAGGAGCTGCTGGAGGGTGGAAAAGGGCCAACAAATGGAGAAGCCTTTCAACTGAAGCAGAAATAATCTCCATCCACATGCCACTAAAGAAGCAGTGGAATTTAACCACACACAAGATGGAGAGATCCTTGGGGAAGACAAAAAAGGGAACTTGGATGATGGAATGGAAGAGTGAAAAGAAGGTAAATAGACAAAAATTATTGGTGGAGACACTTGACAAGGACAAGGATTCAATGGTGCAGTCATTCATTTTTGCATTCGTTTCTTCATCCAGCCATATACTTATGAATGGGCTAAGCGTGGGGCGGGGGTGGGGGGGGGGAAGATTGCAAAAGATTCAGTCTCTGGGAGAACTAACTCTCCCTGGGGCAGGATATTCCCAAGTTAGACATAAGGACATGACCAAACAGGAAGACAGCTTAGTCCAGCGACCAGGAGCGTAAACTCACTGCCGTTGAGTTGATTCTGACCCGTGGTGACCCTGTAAGACAGAGTAGGACTACTCCCGTGAGTTTTTGAGACTGTAGACCTTTACAGGGAATAGAAAGCATCATCATTCTCCTTTAGAGCCACTCACTGGTGGTTTCGAACTGCTTACCTTTGGCTTAGCAGCCTAGCGTATAACCCTCTATATCACCAACGAGCGTAGATTCTAGGTAAAGACAATCTGGCTTAAGAGGTTAGGACTGGTTCTGTGCTGAAGTTGGCTTGTCAAAATAGAGCCACTGGTGCTCGCTGTCCCCCGTGTGTGTGCTCAGTGATATCACAGTGGTAACTTGAAAATGGTATTTTAAGTCTATTTGAGCTCAGAATGACACTGAAAGACAAGTAGAACTGCCCTAGAAGATTTCAAAGGCTGTGATCTTTTCCTTCTTTCTTTCCCTCCACCGCCACCCCCCCCCCCAACCCCATCCCGCATCACTGCCCTGGTGGGAGAAGGAAGTCCAGCCTTGTTCCTAGAGAGCTGCTGCTGGATTTGAACCATCAACCCTATGGGCCGCAGTGCCGCACACAACCACTGCACCACCAGGGCTCAGCTCCAAGGCTGTGATCTTTATGGAAGCAGATAGCTACCTTTTAATGCTCCTAAAGAACCACTGGTGCATTTGAACCACTTATCTTTCTGTTGGCAGCCAATGGCTTAGCCTCTGTGCCACGGCCTTGAAAATGGCCTTTGGATTGTTGTCAGCCTAGTGGCACCTAACAGCCAATGGTGGCTACGAAGTGATGTCAAGTCGTTCTGCTTCTCTAGTGATTAATGATGTTGAGGATCTCTTCATGTATGTATGGGCCAGCTGTGTCTCTACTTTGGAGAAATACTTCTTCAAATATTTGCTTACTTTTACATAAGGTGATTTAGCTTTTTAAGTTGTAAAAGTGCTTTATGTAAACTGGCTACTAATCTCTTATCAGGGTTTGAAAATATTTTTTTCCCATCCTGTGTGTTGTTTCTTTGCTTTCTCAATCCAACTTTATTATGTGCTCTTTTTTGTCTTTGGAGCACTGGTTGGACTCTGATCCTGACACTGATCAAATCAGAGAACACCAGAGAGAAGAGCAACAATTTATTTATTTCCCTTCACTAATTAGCCATCTCAATACACATTAGAGACCTACAGTGGGTTTATGGTCTAGATGATTGGTCCCACTTTATAATGAGAAAATTCTGGTTCAGAAATGTTAAGACAATGTGTCTAGAAGTATTCCAATGAATAAGAATGGAGAAGAAAATTGAACCCCATATCTTTCCTATTACAAATTCACATTTTCTTTAACTAGCAGGTCCCTATCACAACGAGTTGACATCTCGTTTATCAGTGCTATAAAAAGAAAAATAGTGATATCAAAGAAACAATTCAAGACCGGCCTTGACAGACCAGTGCTAGCTCCATGGAAACAAGTGGGAGTTGTGAGTCCCTGGGAGCTTGGCCTGGGAATGCGAACTCTCTGGTCCAGGCATTGTGTAGGCTCTTCCTTTTGGTGGCTGTGGGGACAGCCCCACCTGGCAACCCTATTCTTCTACTTGGCATCGTAGTCTGGGAGCTGATGGGCTGGGCCACACAGCACACTGGGATACACAGTATCGCAGCAGATAAAGGAGCTAGAAATCAGCTGGTCTGGATTTCCTGGTGAGATGGGCCGAGATTTCTGGAGAGGAAAGAGGTATGAGAATAATGTCTGGGTAGAGAAGCGGGGGTGGGGGGGCAGCTTTAAACAATCCTCTTTTTTCTGGACCTGATATAGGGGATATTTGATTAAATTGGGTTCTCATGTCTGAAAGGATACTGCTGCTGCTGTTGTTGCTGGGTGGCATCAAGTCGGTTCTGACTCTCAGTGACCTTGTGTACAATAGAACGAAATGCTGGCTGGGTCCTCTGCTATCCTCAAAATCGTGTTTCTGTGTGAGCCCACTGTGGCAGTCACTGTGTCAATCCATCCTCCTTTCCTTCACTGCCTCTCTACTTTATCAAGGATGATGTTCTTCCTTCCAGGCACTTGTCTGTCTTGACAACACGTTCAAAGAATGTGAGATGCAGTCTCACCATTTTTGTCCAAAAGGAGCATTCTGACCGTACTTCTTCCAGGACAGGCCTGTTTGTTCTTTTCGCCGTTCATGATGCTTTCAATATTCTTCACAAGCACTGTAATTCAAATGCATTGATTCTTCTTCAGTCTTCCTTATCTTTTGTCCAACTTTCACATGCCTTTAAAACGATTGAAAATACAATGTGTGTTAGACTGGGTAGACTAGAGACACAAATTCATAGATACTCATGTGTATAGGAAAGAGCTTTACATAAAGAGTAATTAAAAAAAACTCTCAGTCCAGTCCAGGTAAAACCCATAAATCTAATATTAGCCTCTATGCCCAGTCCTTGTCTGTAGATCCTTCTTCAGACTCATGCAACACATTCAATGATGCTGAGAGTAGGAAGATGACAGACCAGTGGATGGAAAGTCTTGTGGATCCAGTGGCGGTGTGAGCATTTCAGTGCTGGCGTGGCTCTTCACCAAGGCTCTGTCTGCAACAGCATAGCTCCATCGGGCTCCTCGTTGTCGTAGTCAGTAGTGTCTTGCAGGGAGTGAGTGTGTGTCCAACTTCCAGTGAGCTTTTTATCTCCTTAACAGCTCCAAATGAGGTGATCAAGTTGCAATCTGATTGACAGCCTAAACTCCACCCTTCACTCTTAAGTCTCAAAGTTGCCAACAAATTATGTAACTGCCACATGATGGCTCGGGTCAGGCACACCTTAGTCCTCAAATTAACATCCTTGCTTTTCAACACTTACAAAAGGTCTTATGCAGAAGTCTTTGTTGGGAAAGATAGAGTCAGGTGGAAAGGAATTCTGTTGGGCATGAAGCCTTGCATACCAGTTGTAATCTCTTTAAAAATTTTTATCCTGGAAAGGTAACCAGCGATCATTTGGTACTAGTGGTGGCGGCACAGTCATGGGGCAGGCATATTAAAGCAATCAATCTAAATAGATCTTTCTGGGACTCCCAGGGAGGTTGTGAGGTGGGCAGTATTAGAGATAAAATATCAGTAGCTCATAGTGAAGCTGGCCATATGGCCTTCTCTGCGCATTGGCTGGTCTGAGCAGGCATATTGTCCTCAAGGCTTGGTGGGCTCCACTCTCTCTTCCTCCCCCTTCATCCATTACTGACCCATAGCACTACAGGGGACAGCACTGGAGACACAGTATTGGCATTGCGACCAATCTGACCCTACACCCTGAGGCTGAACAATAAGGGCATGCAGCAGACTAGCAAGGGAAGCAGAGCAAGGAAGTCCTGAGGGAATCCAGAAATAGACTTTGAAGTCAGGGCACGATACCCCATGTCAACAAACAATTTACAGGCTTTTCTCTTTTTGGCATTGGTTTGTTGTTGTTTGTTTTATTTTGTTGCTTTGTTTTGCTTTTGTGCATATTACTATCCCTGCAGGTGTATCTAGATAAGAACAGCAGGATAAACAATCTGGAGGAGAAAACAACAGACCGATGGTTCCAGAGGGACATGGGCGAGGGGGAGATGGGGAGAAGGAAGTGGTGTTAACAAACCCAGGGACAAGGAAACAACAAGTGATCCAAAATTGGTAGTGTGTAGGGTGTAAGAGGCCTGGTAGGGCTCAATCAAGGACAATGTAACCAAGAGGAATTACTGAAACCCAAATGAAGGCTGAGCATGATAGTGGGACAAGAGGAAAGTAAAAGGAAATAGAGGAAAGAACTAGGAGGCAAAGGGCATTTGGAAAGGCCTAAATAAAGGCATGTACATAGATAAATATATTTATATATGATGGTGATGAAATTGATATATGCGGATATAGTCATAGGTTTATTATTAAGATAGTAGATGGAAATTGGACCTCTACTCAAATACTCCCTCAATGTAAGAACACTTTATTCTATTAAATTGGCATTCCATGATGCTCACCTTCCCAACATGATCACTGAAGACAAAGTGGATACATAGATAAATGTGGTGAAGAAAGCTGATGGTGTCGGGCTATCAAAGATATAGCATCTGGGCTTTTAAAGGCTTGAAGATAAATAAGTGAAAATCTACCTGAGAAAAACAAAACACACATAGAAGAAGTACATCAATCTGTGTGATCATGAGGTGTTGATGGAATCAGGTATCAGGCATCAAAGAACAAAAAATCATATCATTGTGAATAAGGGGGAATGTGGAGTGGGAACCCAAAGCCCATAGACCAGAGAGTGGAGGTACTGGGAGGGTGGAGGGATGGTGAGGTAGAAAGGGGGAACTGATTATAAGGATCTACATATAACCCCTTCTCTGAGGGCTGGACAACAGAAAAGTGCTTAAAGGGGGGATGTTGGACAGTATAATACATGAGAAAATAAGAAGAATTTATAAGTTATGAAGGGTTCATGAGGGAGGGGACATAGGGAGGGGGTGGGGAGAGGGAGGGTATAAAATGAGGAGCTGATACTGAGGGCTCAAGTAGAAAGCAAATGTTTTGAGAATGATGATGGCAACAAATGTACAAATGTGCTTGACACAATGTATGTATGTATGTACATATGTATGTGATGAGTTGTATGAGCACCCAATAAAATGATTTTTAAAATACGTATCAGTAGCTGGTTTTACTTCAAACCCAAGATGCCTCTGTGTTTCCCAGTCAGCTTCTCTATTGGGCACTAGTAACAAAGGAGAGCAACAAAATGGCTGAGGGGGCCGTTGGTCGGGGGTGTGCCTGTGTGGCCGCCTTGGCAAGAGGGTGGAGAGCTTGCAAATAGTGTTGGTCTCTCCAGCCTTGGCAGCCTTTCTGAGCTGGACAAGGGTTGGAGGAATGGTGGTGCCCACTACTGCAGGTATAACTAAGAGTAGAGGTGGCTAAGGTTCAGAAATCAGCATGTGCGTGAGAGTAGAACTGTGTATTTTCAATGGCTGATTTTACTGAAGTAAATTGCCAAATCTTGTGAAGCCACTTTAAAAACAACAACAACAAGGCTCACTGCTATTGAATTGATACCGACTCAGCAACCCCATAGGACAGAGTAAAACTGCCTCTCTCTGTTTCTAAGAGTGTAGATTTTTATGGGTGCAGCATGTTGCATCTTTCTCCCATGGAGTGACCGATGGTTTCCAAATGATGACCTTGAGGTTAGCAGTTCAATGAATACCTACTGTGTCTCTAGGGTTTCTGAAGCTATGCCAGGTGGACTTTGACCTTTCAGTGAACTGTTGAGAGCATTAACTATCTGCACCACTCAGGAACTCCCAGGCTCAGACCCAGTAATAGTCAAATATACTTATTCAGGAATTGTTCCAACAGACATTGAGTGTGTACCCAGGATAGTCCAAGCACTCTGCTAGACCAAAACAACCCCCTCCCATTGAGTCAGTTCTGACTCACAGTCACCCCACCAGAAGGTTTCTGAGACTGCAAATCTTTTTGAGCTCAGAGAGCTTCATCTTTCTCCCTTGGATTGGCTGGTGGGTTTGAACCACTGGCCTTGCCGTTTGCAGTCTGATCTGAAGTACAGTAGATTGTATGTCTTGGTCCTGCCCACATGGAGTTGTCCATTTAGGGAGCAAGGCATGCCATGGGGAAGTAGATGACTCTTATCGCTCAGTGACTGTGTCCTGGGAAGGAGGTAAGGAATAGCTTAGCATCTTTGAGAAGCAGATCCAAATCAAATTGTTGGGTAGGAGTAGGGAGGTGGCATGTTGGTGGAGATTCCCATATATGGCAGATGGTCTACCGTACTATTGTTTGGCTTTGGAAAGGAAGGCCATTCAAGGTGAATTTTAAAAATCTGGTTGTTGGAGATCCTAGGTGGAAGGAGGTCCCTCATGTGCAAGTGTGGTGTTCGCTGCTGAGATCTGGGTGGCTTCATAAACCTTTACTAGTATTTGTGGCTCTACTATTCGGCAGTAGCTTGGACATTCTGTTGGAAAAATGTGCTAATTGCAGGTCCTAATTTTCCGCCTTCTTAAAATAAATGCCTAGCACATTAGTACTTGGAGAGAGGAGCATGAGGAGGCGCTGAGGCGTGGGGATGGCAGGGAAGGGCTGGGAGTTTCTGAAGCTGAATGGGGCAAGAGCTGGAGAATAGAAATTTCTTAAGACCCAGGGGCAGAAGTTTTGTGGAGTGGGAGGGGTATGCTCTACTGGGGGTAGGTGGGAAGGAGAGATGTGATATAAGAAGAGGGAATCAGAAGGGTTTGGCAGAGAGTTCCAAGAATACATGGGCAATAATTTCTGCACTCCAATAGTGTATAACATCTATTTATATTTGACCATTGTAGGTGGGTATGAATCATGAGTCATATAGATAGAGCCCATCATTCAAAAAAGTGGTTTCTGAGCACCTCTATGTCCTAGATCTTGTATTTGATGCTGAGCAGACAGTGGAGCCCCATGGGTGTGCTGCCCTAGAATGCTAGAGCTGCTGGGCTCAGTCCAAGCTTATGTACAACGATGGAGACAGAGGCCCAGTATGGCAGTCATGTGCTGATGTTAATTTTATGATTGAAGTGTAGGGGTGGAGTCTAGCCTGTTCATCTGGAGATAGCCATTGAGTAGCCAATGAGGCTTGTATGTGGGCATGGCTTTCTCCTGAGACTTCTGGGAAATCTCGTGATATTTCCCTCGTGAAGATGAGAAGCTGTCTTCCCCAGTGGTTGGGAGTTAGTCTCAGAGACTATTAATCATGGAAAAGACAAGATGCAGCCTCCGAAAAGTTGGAGGAGCCGGCGGAGAGACCACACGGCTTTGCCCTGATGAAGACAGACCTCTGAAGCTGGAGTGGCATGCTGTTGATGGACCCTGAGCCCTGGAAGCGAGGAGCCATGGGGAGACCCCCTGCCAGTGCCGGGATTCAGCACCCACTGGCCTGTGACTTTGTGAGTCAGAAGGAGACTTTATAGACTGATTTCGGGCATATGGGTTAATATTGGACTTACGACTTTGAACTGGACTGGCCTGGGATGCCTTCTCGGTGTCACATTCTATAAACCCTTTCCTTATATCGATATGCGTGTCTATGAAATTTGTTCCCCTAGTCTACCGGGACTAACACATCCAGAGAAGAGAAATGCGCTGAATTCACACCATACATTTATTTAGTGGTGAAGTTAGGTCTAGAACACAAGTCTCTATATTTCAAGTTCAGCCTTCTTTGGACTGAAATCCTCTCAGTGTTGTTGGCTGCTGTCAAAATCACGGCAACCTCATGCACAACAGAATGGACTGTAGCCTATTCTTGGGGTGTTCCCACAGTTGGCTATGGTTGTCAGTGGATGGATTTTAGAAGTAGGTTTCCAGGTCTTTCTTCCGAGTTTGCCTTAGTCTGGAGACTGCTAGCATTATCTCTCTCGGTTTACTTCTTTGGAAATTTTCTACTCTCTGCCTAAGAGTGTTGACTAACAGAGCTGGTTTCCTGTGAGACATCCCTGAGGAGAAGTCACATAAACCTCCCCTGATGCAGCAAAAACCCTGGACCTAGAGAAATCATGTGGAAACTCCTGCCATCGCTGAGGCTCACTCCACCACTGGATCCAAAGACTTTCTACTCACTGGCTTGTGATCATCTTGCATTTGGCATCATTGCATGTGTTTTGTGAGTCTGAAGAGGACTTATAGATTAGTATCAGACATATGGGCTAGTAGACTTATGACCTTGGACTGAACTGGGTTGGGCTGTTTTCTTAATGTACAATTATCCTTTATATAAAACTCTCTTTTATATAAATAGGTGTGTTTATGAATTTTTTCTGTGGTCTAACCAGACTATCACATTATTGTTCTCTAGCATCATAGCAATGTACACACCTCCATTGAAAACCAGTTGGCAGTGCATGAGGTGCCCTGGGCAGGAATCTAGCAAGGTCGGAAGTGTGGAGGGTGAGGATTCTACTGTGAGTTATTAAGTCAAAACTCAAACTCATTGCTGTTTGGTTCATTATTCTGACTGTGCTCCACAGGCTTTTCTTGGTCGGGCATCTTAATAGAAAGAGTTGCACCATTGTGCAACTCGGAAGGTTCAAACCATCAATGCGGTCCACCATTTGTGCTGTCCAGGGACCTCTTTGTGGTTTGGGGTGCCGTGGAGTTGATTATGATTATGATTATATGTCAGAATAGAAATGCCTAGTTGGGTTTCCATGGCTGCAATCTTTAAGGGTGCCAGCTCCCACATCTTTCCCCCCAGATCAGCCAGTGGACTTGAACAAAGAGAGGAAGACTCTTGACAAAATGGCTTCATACAGCGGCTGCAACAATGGCCTCAAACATAAGAATAATTGTGAGGACCGGGTGGTGTTTCATTCTGCAGCACATAGGGTCGCTTTGAGTCAGGATTGACTCAATGGCATCTAATAGCAGGTAAGAACATGGGAGATAAATCGACAATCTCAGGGCATTATGCAATAGAAATCTCATTTTTTCACTGTGATCCAGCTGAGAGTAAACAGAGCAAGCGGGTTTTCTACTTAACAATTCATGCACATTTCGTTTTGTGACATTGACTGCAATCCCCACAGTGTAACCAGGTGACCCTCTTTTCACTTCCTCTCTGAGTTTATCTTTACACTTGTCCTTCTTGCCTATCACTTGCTGCCTTCTGAACTTCATTCATCCCCCAAACTTGCCCTTTCCGACTCATATGGTGCTGCCGTTAAGAACACATACGTTCCTGGTCTTCCTGTTCATCTTAGAGGCCATTTAACTGAAAGTTGAATTATTGGGGGGTGGGAAAAAGGGAATGAGCTCAATTCCAGGCCAGAGGAATGCTTAAGATAAATGGTCTCATGCATTCCATCGGTTTCTATCCCACCAGTCAGCCTGGTCTTTTAAAAATTATTTTGAGTCTCATTCTGCATTTCTCTCCCATTCTACCCAGAATCTCCCTCCATGATCCTTTTAAAAGCAGCCATGGGAAGGAGCTGGGCACCATCTAGTTCCTCTGCTTTCAAGGTTGTGGAGGCTGGGATTCCTGTGGTCCTTAGTCCTT
This sequence comes from Nesogale talazaci, assembly GCA_004026705.1. Lineage (NCBI taxonomy): Eukaryota > Metazoa > Chordata > Mammalia > Afrosoricida > Tenrecidae > Nesogale > Nesogale talazaci. The sequence goes on along the minus strand of PVJH01001329.1, from coordinate 155,262 downwards.
TGGTCTAATTGTTTCCTGTGTCCTGGTTTTCTCTACTCTTCTTTGCTACAGGTAGAGAGAGAAATGAAGAATTATATCATAGGTGGAGACCTTGAATTCTTTTTTTATGTTGTAGCCCTGTCTGCAGTTGACTAACTGCTCCATACTGTGAAGTTGTCATCCTTCCCATCGGACTTCTAAAGTCATCTATACAGGCCTCAATTTTGTTAGAGGGAAGTTTCCATGAGCTTCAGCTTTAGAAACAGTACTCAGAATCTATTGGCTAGAACTCAGTCACATGGCAACACCTCACTGCAAGGGATGTTGAGGAATCTAGTTTAGTGCACGTGGAAAGAGAAGGGAGCGGGTTACCACGGCTGTCATCTACAGTGTCTGTGAATTTGGTTTCAGAATAATCAATAGAAAATTACAAAGAGTTGCAGGACAATTTCAAAATGACAAAAGTGTTATAAGCAAGGGGCATTGACTATGAGAAACCCTGTGGTTTGGGAAAGTCCTTTCGCAGATATTTCCATTTTTCCCTGCCTGTGGTTTTCAGATTCTATCCTGACAAGCCTTTACTTCTCCCCTTCCAAGACTTCTCAGCTATTTGCCCCCCAGAATGTGTCCAAGGGGCTGAAGCTGGATCCAAGGAAGAGGGAGAGGATTCTGGAGAAGGCTCCCCACAGAGGCTCTGTGTGCCTGGGGTATGTGAAGTATTGGCCCGAGTCATGTCAAACTGGACACCATTGACTCTCTTAGGCCCTCTCAGGAGCCCTCAGGTTGTTTAAATTGTGGCAGTGTAATGCATAATGTGTTGAGTTGCCAACCACTCAATGGATTTTGAAATGGAAAACAGGTGTGGTGAATCGCTGCTATATAGATCATCTGTGAATTTGGTTTCGCAGTAATGAATGGAAGGTTACAGCGAATTTCAGGGTAATCTCAACAAGAAAATTGGAAGGTCTGCAGGTGGAATCCAGTTGAAATCCACCAGCCGCTCCACCAGTTTCGAAGAAAGAAGAGAAGATGTACACCCTCAGAAAGCCTCAAGGGCAGTTCTCTTCTGGTCTATAGGGTCACTGAGTTTGAACATATGGCATGGATGTATGAGTTTGAGCTCTGGATGGTAGCAAGCTTTCTGGAACCTTATAGTCCTTCCCTTCAGAATAGCCCTTTACGAGTGAGGGGGGAGTGGAAGAGCGATGTTAAAGAAGCAGACAGAATTCTGAGGGAGGGAGGATTATTTCTGGCTGAGGGGGGCAGCCACCCAAGGAAGTCTTTTGGAGACAGTAGCATTGGAGATGGCAGCAACGAGGAAGGGGAGAAAACATCCCAGAGAGCAGGCACAGAGAGGACAAAGGCAGAGAAATGTGACAGTGTGGGCACGTTTGGGAGAGAGTCACCTTTGCTGGAGCAGAAACTGCCCGGGGGAGAACTCTGGACGTCAGAACTGAATTCAACAGAACTCTGCAGCAGCAACATCATCATTATCTCCATTGCCCTCTTCAAAGCGCATCGCTCGATCACCTGCTGTACACCAGCCCCTGGGTGGGCACAAGGAGCCAGAGATTGCTGTGGGTTAGACATTGGGCTACCGTCCAAAGAGTCAGTGATTCAAGCCTGTCAGTTGCTTCTCGGAAGAAAGATGAGACTGCCTTTTGTCCCATCTGTAAAGATCGACAGTCTTGGAAGCCTTACACAGCCTCTCTATGAGCTGGAATCAACTTGATGGCAGTGGGTTTGGGTAGGCTTGCCATAACTATTGTGCACAGTTTCTGCTTTGAAGAAACTTAACAATCTGTTGACGGAACCCTGGTGCAACAATGGGTAAACACTCGGCTGCTGATCTAAAGGCTGCAAGTGCAAACGTACTCATTGGCTCCATTAGAGAAAGATGAAAGATGGAATGATCCGCTTCCAGGAAGATTCCCGCCAAGAAAGTGCTATGGGCACATTTACTATGCCACAGGGGGTCTTTATGAGTCAGAATCAACTTGACTGCACACGACAACAACACAACCAACAGAGGAGAAATACCACGCACAACAAGCTTTAACAAAACACACAGGGCAACTTGTAGAGTTTGCACTTCTATGTAATGTGCCCCAATTTCAACAATGTTTTTGTGGTTAGGTGTGCTGGAATCGATTCTGACTCATAGTGACCTTATGCACAACAGAACGAAACATTGCACGGCACCATTTTTGTAATTGTTTCCATACCGGAGCCCATTGTTGTAACGGTAGTGTCGATCCATTTCTTTGAGGGCCTTCTTCTTCTTCACTGCCCCTCCACTTTACCAACCCGATGACCTTCTCTAAGGACTGGTCTCTCCTGACAATATGTCCAAAATGTGTAAGATGGGGAGTCTCACCATCCTTGCTTCTAAGGTTTATTCTGTCTTTATAGATTTATTTATTCTTTTAGCTGTCCAAAATACTTTCAGTATTCCTCTCCAATACCATAATTCAAATGCATCAATTCTTCAGTCTTCCTGATTCAATGTCCAACTTCACATGCATGTGAGGCAATAGAAAACATCATGGCTTGGATCAAGTGCACCTTAGTCCTAGAACAGCAGATGCTTCCAAATGCCCCCCTTTGTTGTATACTTGGATAAGGGATGTACAATTAGGACTTTGGGGAGGCAGTATAGGGAAGTGGTAACAATCTCTGGAATGGGAAGGCTTGAGATGTCTTTGGATTCACCTCATAGGATCTGTGGGGAATCTTCAGTTTTCTGACCTTCATTTCCTTATCTATAAAACAGACAGATGCTATCTACTTGATTGACTTGTCCTGAGACAATGTAGGAAAACACTCAGCACTGTGCATGGTGCACAGCTAACCCTTCAGATTCTGTGGCAGTCATGTATTTGTGATGCCAATTTCATGATTGGGATGTAGGGGTGGAGTCTAGCCTGTTAATCTGGAGATAGCCAATGAGTAGCCAATGAGGCCTCTGTGTGGGCATGGCTTTCTTCTGAGAATTCTGGGAAGTCTCACAGTACTTCCCAGTTGGAGAAGAGAGACTGCTCTCAGTCTCGGAGATGATGAACTCCTGACAAGACGAGATGACAGCATGCTGATCCATCCTGATTCCTGGATTTTGGAGGAATTGGAGGAGAAGCCACATGGGCTTGCCCTGATGGAACAAAACCTCTGGGGCCGGAGAAGCCACAGAGAGACCCCTGCCAGTGCTGAGATGCTTCTACCGCCAAAGGATACTGCTGTTGAACCCTGAGCTTTGGAAATGAGGAGCCATGGGGAGACCTCTGCCAGCACCGAGATGCCTCTACCCCAGCTGCACCCACTGGCCTGCGACTTTGTGAGTTGGAGGGAGACTTTATAGATTGGTATCAGACATATGGGCTAATATTAGATTTATGACCTTGGACGGGACTGGGTTGGGATGTTTTCTCAATGTTACATTTCTCTTGTATATAACCCTTTCCCTTATATCCATATGTGTGTCTATGAATTTGTTTCTCTAGTCTACTTGGACTAACTCAGATGCTAATAGGTGGAAAGGCTGCTCTTTCTGTGTTTTCTGTAACCTGAGTGAGAGAGCATAAGCAGAGTCTCTAGTGAGGCTAGCACTGGTGAGCATGGCTTTCAGGAGTCCCATTCAGGGCTGCCAGTTCATTTGGGGGCCTTGGCAGTGTTTCTTAGATCAAAGGAGTAAAGACTTCTTAGAAAATCATTTGGTCCTTGTGTGGTGCAAAGGGTTTGTGTTGTTCCTTTACTGACTTAAAGGCTGATGCATCGAGTCTACCCAATGGCACCATGGAAGAAAGAACTGGTGATCTGCTCCTACAAAGTTAAAAATCCAAGCCCAAATGAAAGGAGACCTCAAACCTGTGTGAGAGAATAGGATTGCTCCCACAGGGTATTGTTTGATGTGTGTTTCACAAAACCTACTGCTGTTGTTACTATTCTTCGTTCCTATGGAGTTGATTCCACCTGACATCCCCATGTGGGCAAAGCAGGGGTTTTGAGGCAACTCTGAGTGGGTTCATCTCCTATTAGTTGATTGCCTAACTGATTGCCTATCCTTGGGACTCCCTCCTCAAGGTCACAGTTAGTGCTGACCTTGGGAGCACTTCTGATCGACCCACAAGGAGCTATCCTTAGTTGGAATCTTCTCAGTGGGATGAGTTTGTGTTTCTGGTTTTCTTGAAGATACTCATCCTCTCAGCCATGGTTGGAATGTGAAAAGGACCTTCTGACTGTGTTAGTTCAGGTTGACTAGAGGAACAAATTTGTAGACACTTATATGTGTATATGAAAGAGTTTTATAAAAGAGAAATTATATATTGAGAAGCAGCCCAGCCCAAATCAAGTCCACAAGTCCAATATTAGCCCATATGTCTGATACCAATCTCTAAATTCCTTCTCAGACTCACACAACACACCCAATAATACCAAATGCAGGAAGATCATAGGTCAGTGGTTGAAAAGTCTTGTGGATCCAGTGGCAGTGGAATCATCTCAGCACTGGCAGGGATCTCCATATGGTTCCTCCAACTCCAGGACTCTAGCATAGTGATGAGAGCATCATAGAACTTCCTTGCAAGATATTGAACTAACTTGCAAGACGATTGAGCCACATTATCGAAAGCAACACAAGAAACTCCATTTTTTTTTTAAAGGAAGAAATACAAAGTGACACTTAAGCCCACTCCAAAATTGGCCAGAAGTCAGAGACAACAGATGGTCAGAAGAGACAACTACAAAGTGGGGGGAACCCTGATAAGGACTGGCAGGATGCCACTGAAGTTCCAAATGACGTCAAAGGACCAGCTAATTTAATGATGTAAACATGGGTACGAAACTGGCTTGCTAGAGAGCTAGGAACCAAGGAGCCATCAAGACCTACTCTCTCCAACTCTCTCTTTGGTGATTACATTGATGAAGGCAATGCATATTGGGACTGCGATACTAGATTAATGTGTGTGAACAGTACTGTTACCATGCTCTTAGGGTGATTCTGATTCTCATCCTTTGCTACTTAGTTAATGTTTAAAATATTAGATTGTTTGATGTGTGTTTGCAGTGAATAAACTGAGCATTTGACAAAATATAAGAGCATTAAGTAATTATCGATCGTGTTGCTCATGGCACATAGCTCCATGTGCCTTGTCAGCAGGAACAAGAAACAGAGCATGTGCCTGTATCTGGCTTCCAGTGAGCTATTTATCTCCATGGCACCTCCACATGTGGCCAACAAGCTGCCACCTGATTGACAGGGTGGACTTCACCTCTCCACAAGTCGACACCAGATTACGTTACTACCACAGAGTGTGTCATCACTGACTGTCACATTTGCCACAGAGGCTCTGGTGGGATGAAGGTGTTTCCAGCAGCTATACCAAGGCCCCCACCAGGGCAGATGCAAAGGGTATGCACTCCGGGAGCCAGCTCTGCAGCATAGAATGAAGCACTCTTCCGGAACCCGCCAGTTCCTTGAGCACTTCCTCCCATTCTACTGGCCCGTGTGAGTCTGCAACCCTCACATACAATCAGCTTTCCTCTCTTAGGAAGGTGTGGGGTGTTTTGGGCCTCCCACCTTGCCTGTGTTTATCAGAGCTCTTTTGTTTCACTCTTCCAAGATAGGAAGCTCATTGGAAACAAGCACCAACAATCAACCTTTCACCCAAAGTTTAAAATGTCCCCCAGGGATCAGAAAGATGTTTAAGGGGTGGGGTATGTTCAGAGCTGCAGCCCAGCTCAGAGAAGTTTGCCAGGGAAAAGCTGGGTTGATGCTTAAACAGGTACCCCCCCCCCCCATTCCCAGAATTCCGAGGGTCTTGAAAGAACAACACTTCCTCTCTGTGAGCCCACCTCACAGATATATCAGCGAGGAGAAACTGGGACAAAAAATACCACAAATACAGTGACCCTTTGGGGAGTTCCTGAAATGATAACTATTTATGGGAGCAGACAACCTCAACTTTCTCTCACAGAGCAGCTGATGGATTTGAACCATTGACCTTGCCATTAGCCATCCAATGCTAATCATATAGCTGGCTCCTTGGAGCAAAGCATAATAATCATTCATTACAAAGGTCCTGGAGTCAGAACACATGACCTTCTACTCTGGCTCAGCTACCTGCTAAACTTGTGGGCTTGGTTAAGTTAATTAATCTCTGAGTCTTCATCTTTAAATTGTTGTTAGGTGTCGTTGAGGCAATTTTGACTCAGATCAACCCTACATACAACAGAACAAAGCCCCGGCTGGTCCTGCACCACACTTATAATCATTCCTGTGCTGGAATCCATTACAGTACCCACTGCAGCGAACCATCACACCGAGGATCTTCTTTTTAGCTGGTCTTCTGCTTTACCAAGCATCCTGTTCTTCTCCAGGTCTCTTTTAATAATATGATATAAGTCCGTGAGACACAGTCTTATCACCCTTAGTTCTAAAGGAGCATTCTGGCTCTACTTTTTTTTTTTTTCCAAATACAGAGTTGGTCTTTCTTTTGGTAGCCTGTGGTCTACTCAATATTCAGCACTGACACCATAATTCAAAAGCATCAATTCTCCTTTAGTCTTTCTTATGAACCTCCCAGCTTCCACATGCATACAAAACCAAAAATCATACTCACTGCAATCAAGTTGATTCCAGCTCATAGTGAACCTGGAAGGCAAGGTAGAACTCCTCTGTGGGTTTCCAGGACTGTACATGTTGTCTGGATTAGAAAGCCTCTTCTTTCTCCCATGGAGTGGCTGGTAGTTTTGCCCTGGTGATCTTGTGGTAAGCCATCCAATACATAACCCACTCTGCCACAAAAGCTCATATAAGGCGATTGAAAGCACCACATCTTGGGCCAGGCACACCTTAGCTTTTACTGCAGCATCTTTTATTTTTAACACGTTAAGGAGATCTTTTGTAGCATCTTTCCTCAATGCAAGGCAGCCTTTGATTTCTTGACTGTTGCTTACATGATGTTGATTGCGGAGCTAAGTAAAATGAAATCCTTGAAAGCTTACATCGTTGCTGCATTTATCATCATGCTGCCCGCCGGTTCCATTCTGGAGATTTAAATTGTCTTGATGTTGAGGTGACTCTATATTGAAGGCTGAAGTCTTTGATTTTCACCGGTAAGTGCTTCAAAAGTTCTCTTTGTTGTCTGCTGGCAAAGTTGTGCTATCTGTTTGTCGCCACTTGTTAGTGAGTCTTCCTCTAACCCTGACGCAGCGTTCTTCTTCAAGTAATCCCGTGTCTCAGATTATTTGCTAAGTCTACAGATTGAATAAATTTGATGAAATAATACCACGCTGATGCACATCTTTTCTGATTTCAGACCACACAGCATGCCCGTGTTCTGTTGTATAACCACTCCTCGGTTTGTGTAGAGGTTCCGCGTGAACACACTTAAGTGTTCCGGAATTACCATTCTTCCAAATGCTGTTTGTAATTTGTTATGAGCCACACAGTTGAATGCTTTGGCATAACCAGTGAACTACAGATAGATCTCTCTAGTATTCTCTTCTTTGTCAAGATCTGTCAGACATCGGCATTAATATTGCACCCCCCACATTATCCGTCTGAATCGAGCTTGAATTCTGGTCGGATCCCTGTCCATAGTCTGCAGCCAGCATATGGTGATTTGTCGTCAGCAAAACGTTGCTGTGATTAAGAATAGTACTGCTTAATAAGTACAGCGTTTTGTTGGGCCACCTTTCTTTGGAACAGGTACAAATATGAGTCTCTTCTAGTTAGCTGGGCACGTAAACTAGCTGCCTTCCAAATCACTTGACATAGATGAGTGAGCACCTCCTGTCCTGCATCATTTGGTGAAACTTTTCCCTTGGTATCTGTCGATTCCTGTAGCCTTGCTTTCCACCAGTGTCTTAAATACCATTTGCTTTTGATCATATATTGCCTCTTAAAATGGCCTAATTATGGCAATAGGCTCTTTTATAAGGTAGTACTTTTCTATATTCCTTCCATTTTTAAAATAGAGGCATCCCAAAATGCCTACTTTATAAGTGTGGTAGTTATATAATCATTTATCTATTTGAGAAGATTCAGAGCGAAGGGGCAGAGTATAAAATGCCAATCAGGTCACGGCCAATGAGGCCTCTATGTGACTAAGGCCTTCTCTTGAGGATTCTGGGAAGTCCTGTATTCCTCCTTGAAGGTAGAAGACTCTCTCTCTCTTTCTCTCTCTCTCTCTCTCTCTCTCTCTTCACTCTCTGGGAGACCTTGCAGCTGACAGGACACATGGAACTATGCTAGAGTGCTGAACTGGAGGAGTCACACGAAGACCCCTGCCAGTGCAGAGATGCTTACAATGCCACTGGATCCACACAATTTCCCACCTCCTGGCCTGTGATCTTCCTGCATTTGGCATCACTGCATGTGTTGCATCAGTCTGAAGAGGACTTTGTAGATTGGTATCAGACATATGAACAAATGTGGGACTTACGGACTTGATCTGGACTGCGATGGGATGTTTTCTCAATATCCAACTGCTCTTGTATATAAAGCTCTTTCTTATACACATATGAGTGCCTCTATGAATTTATTTCTCTAGTCTACCCAGACTAACACAATAGGATCATTGTGGGACTTAAACGATGCATGGCCCATACTCAGGTGTTAGCAATTATTCTTTTTGGTAGCCTTCATTCATCCATTCAGTCATTTACTCAAGTCACATTGAGTTAGTACTTGTTGACGGGCCTGATGCTGACACAAAGAGCTATGGTGTCTCAAGGGTTAAGCACTTTGTTGCTAATTTAGAAATTGCTGCTTTATACCCACCGTTTGTTCTGCAGGGTAAAGATGTGGTAGTCTGCTTCAGTAAAGATGACAGCTTTGGAAACCTGGAAGTTCTATCTCTTCTATAGGGTCACTGTGAGTAAGAATCAGCACTGAGTTTGGTTTTCAGCTTATACTATTGTCATGGTTTGGCTGCTACCGGAGTTGGGTGGACTTGATGGCACCGAACTACCTGAGCAACAGGTGAGGTCAATACAAGAGTGATGCTTTCTTCCGAGACATTCACCGCTCAGTAGGGGAGAAAACCCTGCTCACCAACAAGAAAACATGTGCCACAGGGTTTGGATGTAAAATAGAGGGGCACCAAATTATGTGATGGTGGTGATGGTGGGAGAACAGAGAATGAAGGTTGGTAGTTGCTAGGGTGATGATATTGGTCATGTGGTAATTGTCATGAGGTAGGGATAAGAAAGGTCGTCATGAAGATGCTGACGATGGCATGATCAGGTCGATGGTAGTGATAACAACTGTTCTGGAAGGATGGCCCGAGACTGGTGTTCATGATGGCTGCTTGGTGGTGGTGAACGGTAATGGTTTATGATGAAGAGATTAGGAATGGTGATGCTGCTATTGCTGGTGATAGTGGTAACAATTGGAGTATGGTTGGTAGTTATTTAAGGGGACTTTGAAAATCTTGTGGGAAAATCTCATCATCTTTTCCGTCCATTTTCCATGAACTTTTCAAAGCCCCCTCATACTGGAGGTCCTCATGTCACAAACTTCCGATTTCTGAATTGAGTTAAATTCCATTCATAACAAATTTTCACCATGATCATATAAAAACTTTAAGTGTTTCCTTGCACTGAAATCAAACCCCATCGCATCAAGTCAATGCCAACTATAGGACACAGTAGAACTGCCTGTCTCAGAGACTTTACTTCAGTAGAATGCCTCATTTTCCTCCCAGAGAGGGGTTGGTGGTTTCACACTGCTGTATCAGTTAGCAGCCAGCTCATGCCACCGGGGCTCTCTTCTTGCACTGAAGTAAGGTTAAATAAGAAAAGCAGGAATCTGTTCTTCAAGAACGGAGTCCGGAATCAATTCCATTTGTTACTTGACACTGCCTTTAATATGGTGGTGGTGAAAGGCGGGGTATTGTTTTCAGTAAGGATATGAGTGGAGATGGCACAGATGGTAGTGACTGGGTGGTGGTGGTTGTAGTCGTGGTCATTGGAGTAGCCACTGTGATAAGAATAGTAGCCATGCTGTTATAGTGGTTGGTTGGAGTAAAGACTTCAGTAAGTCTGGTAATAATGACACGGTAGTGGTGATAGTGGTGGGATTGTCATCAGGATGATGGTGGTGATGAGGGTGATAGTGTGTACCACAAGGGCAGTAAGAATGATGGTGCCGATGCAGATAGTGTGATGGTGATCGTGGCGAAAGGGCTCTTCAGAGAACATTTCCTACTGGATGGGACACTTTAGCTGAGCCTTGAGGGATGAGTACCTTGGATTGCCTCACATAATCTCAGGGCTGAGGTTTCAGTGGTGAGCCAGAAAGTTACCATCACTACCTGTTAGACTTATTTGGTGAACAACTTGAGAATTGTGTCTCTCTTGTTGACAAATGTTGCTACACATCTACGAATGCATTTTACTGACCAAGGAGAACTTTGAATGATTTTTTTGTGGTTTAAGAACAATACTTGAATTTGGTTATATGCATAAAAATGCATGGGATGCTATACCATGCATTCTTAGTATTATCCAACATGAAAATATTCCAGTGTTAAATCATCATCTTCTAGAATATTACAAATTTGTTCCAGAAGAAAACTCCCAGATTCTCCCTCTGTCTGTTGTTCTTACTCTCTTCTTGGTGTTCCATGATTTTGTTTTGTTTTGTTTTGGTCTTTTTTTAAAAAATTTTATTGGGGGTTCTTACATTCTTTTTATTATGTCTTTTCTTTTCCAACAACACCCTGAAGCTATTCTGTTAGAGTAGGCAACAAATGCTATTCATTTTTCTTTCACCTTATAATACTCTTGCTTCCCCTTATTCATGAGAGGTCATTTAATCTTTCACTAGATCTAGAACTTAACTCATATCATCCAGTTATAGCTCTGAATTCTACCCCACAGGACAGTGTAGAACAGTCGCTGAAGGGTTCTCAGACTCTCACTCTGAAGGGGAATAGAAAACTCCATATTTCTCTTGAGAACTAATTTCAATCTTTAGCCAGATACAGAATTCTGATGGGTTGTGGTGGTTACTCAGCACTTGAAAAATCATTTGTCACTTTCTTTTGGCTCCCAGGAGTTTTGAGGAGGATTTCCCCATTGTTCAAGTGTTCTTCTCCTATATGGTGATCACATACACACTTTTTCTCGTTCATGACTTCTTTCTTGGCTTTAGCTATCTACAGTTTGATTATGATGCATCTTGATATGGTTTTCAGTAGGCTTCTTCTGATTGGGGTTTCCTCTGCTTCTCTTATCTATAGATTTATGTCTTTCGCCAATTTCTGGAAGGTTTCAGCCATTACTATTTTGAATACTTTGTCACCTCCACCTTCTATCTCTAGTCCTTCTTGAACTCTGGTAACAGGTATATTAGAGCATATACTATAAGATCACAGGTCCCTGAGTCTCAGTTTATCTTTTTCTCCTCAGTCTATCTTATTTGTCCACTCTTAAGATGCAGTGGTTTCTACTGTTACATCCTCAAGTTCACTTTATTTAAGTTTCCCAACTTCAGCTTTTTGTTTTCACTTATCCATTCATCTTGCACACATTCAGGGTCACAGCATTGCTATAGGTCTGGGTAGAGTGGCTCTTGGGGCTTTCTGAGACTGTAACTCTTTCTAAGTGTGATTTGTGGTTTCGAACTGCTGACATTGTGGTTGGCAGCTGAAGGTACCACCACTATGCCACCAGGCCACCTTCTGTCTACTGGTGGCTGGTAAATGATCCCGTAAATGCAACTCCCTCAAGAGAATGGGAGACCTGCATGCCTCTGGCCTTTGAGCATTTCTGTGCCAAGTACTGGAGAGAGGCATGGAAGGAAAGGCTTCTCTCTGTGTTCCCAGGGCTTGCTGTCAAATCCAGGGGCAGTGTCTGGTGGAGGCATGAAGGTGGGTTTTCTAAGTTGTGGACGTGAGGAGAAAATTGTTCTCAAATGTGCTCCCGGCCATCAACATGCCAGCATCACAACTCTTTCTATGATATTTTATCCTTCTGTGCTAGTCTGGGCATATTAGAGAAACAAACCCACAGAAACTCATATGTATAAGAGTTTTATATACAGGCTAAATGCACATCAAGTAAACATCCCAACCTGGTGTTGTCCAAGCCGACAAGTCCAACATTAGCCACAATGTCTGACACCAATCCACAAAGCCCTCCTCTATCTCACAAAACACATGCAATGTTGCCGACTGCAGGAGGAAAGCCGCATCAGTGAACGTATAAGCATCTCAGCATCGGCAGGGGTATCCACATGGTTGCTCCAGCACCCAGGGCTGCATTGAGGTAGGTTCATGTAGCTTCTCCTCTGGGATATCTTTCAGGAAGTGAGCCTTGTCAGCCAAAGTAAGGGATTGGCTAAGGCAGCTGCATCCTGGTCCCACCCTCAGGAAGCAAGAGACCCGAGAACTAGAAAGGCAAGGCTCATGGAACCATTTATCTCTCTGTCCTTCAATTAACCCCACATGTGTTTATCAGCCAGGCTGGCACAATAAAGTTTAACTAGCTCACCTTCTTATGATGTCTTATTCTTGAGACAATTTAAAGTAGCTCAGTTAGGAGAATGGATATAAAAAGAGAAAGAATTTGCATGCATTGGGCACTAAGTAAGGAGGAGCCCTAGTGGGGTGGTGGTTGATGCCTTGAGTAGCTTACTACAAGGTCAGTGTTCTGAACCGACCAGATGCTCTACAGGAGAAAAACGAGGCTGTCTACTCCTGTAAAGCTTTGCAATGTTGGAAAGCCACAGGAGGGGAATTCGATTCTGTCCCATAGGACACAAGGTGTCAGAATGAACTCAATGCAAGTGGGGTTAGTATGTACAGTGTGCATTGGTTAAACAGCTCAGCTGCTAGCCAGAAGTTTGAACCCACTAATCATTCTGTAGAGAAACATGTGGCAGTATATTGCTGTAAATATTACAGCTTTGACAATCCCGGTGTCCAGTTCTAGTTTGTCCTATACACTCGCTATCAACCCAAGGGCAGTGGGTTTAGCTTCCATACATGTTGTTAATTTTTGCGTGCCCTTACATATAATTTCAGTGGCCCCATAGGGTTTCCTAGGAGTTCTGGTGATGTTGTGGATCAGTGGTTGGAATTCAGAATTGCTGCGTGGGAGGTAGATGAGGCTGCAGTTCTTTTCTCCCTCAGATCAATGAGTTGGTTTGAACCACTTTCCTTCAGATTAGCAAAGAACAGTTAACCATTGTGTCACAAGGTAATTTTTCTCAACCACTCTCTCCAATAGGCCCTGGTTGGTTAAAACTTCCCACTCCCATTAGGTTTGTGGTGCTTTAACGACTGTGTCACCAGGACTCCTTGATCCATGTAGTCTCAACATAATGAGATAAGTGCTTTATCACCACCCTTGGTAAATCCACCAGAGGGTAAGCAGAGGACTTACAATGTCAGATCACCCAGTACACCAAGTAAGCATGGGCTTACCTGTGCTCATTGGCTCATCATGAGCAAGTTTAATTTTTCACCATATCAAAGAGTCTTCTCCAAGACCTTCTTGTGGGATGGCTCCTGGTTGGGCCAGTTCAGCTGGAAAGAAGTCCATCAAAGAAATCTTTGCACTTGAACTTGAGCCTAAATGAGTCAAGCCCCATTGCTGACCCCACAGACTGGATAGAGACTGGCCATTAGGATGCTCAGAGGCATACCTCTGTCTGTCTGGCCTCGGTCTCTCTTCCGACTCACCCCTTTCTACAGACTCAAAAATCACTTGAACTTTACATTGACAGGGACCAGAGGAGCCCTGGTGGTGCAGGGGGGTTATGTATTGAACTGCTAACCACATTCTGTCAGTTCAAAACCACCAGTTTTGAGGGACAATGATGAAACTTTCTCCTCTGAGAAAGATTTCCACACTTGAAAGCCCACAGGGACAGTTCTGTACTGTCTTATAGGATAACTAGCTGCAAGGTAGAATCGATTCAATAACAGTGAGTTTGGTCTGGATTTGAATAAGGATGGGCAACCCAATAAGCCTGGCAAGCATGAATTTACATGTATTTACTTATTACTCTATGGCAGGCATCCTCAAACTACGGCCCTCAGGCCACATATGGCCCACTGAGGACATTTATCCAGCCGCTGGGTGTTTTTGCCACCACTGCCTGTCCTGCTTAGCAGCCGACACATCCTGGGCCTTAGCAGCCGACACATCCTGGGCCTGCAGTGAATTTGTTCACAGTCATTTTTTTTAAAAAAACTATAGTCTGGCCCTCCAACGGTGGGCCTCTTCAGTTCACTGAAGAACAGTGAACTGGCCCCCTGTTTAAAAAGTTGGAGGACCCTGCTCTCGAGTGAAAAATTTTGATCTTGTTTCCACCACATGTGTCAATTTGTTCACTACAGAGTAGTAAGTAAGCACATATAAACTTGTGCTTTTATCTTCCTTGTGAGACAATTGGCCCCTGAAATTATCACAGTTGTTGCAAGGCAGAATCAAGACTCATCTTGTCTGGAGCTGTCAATGCTTCCCCTTTCTTCCCCTCGAACTCGCTATCATTGCTGTGAACTTCCGCACCATGCCCCTCCCTCTATTTAATCTGAGAGCATTGACGCTATCAGCAAACACCTCAGTTATCAGCTCACACCTTTTTTATCAGCTAACGGAGAGGATTAACAGTGCTGGAGCTCTGAGCCCAGCCTGGCGAGTAGGCAAGTTCTTCAGATAGCTAAGTGGGAGGGCACAGGAGATTCCCCTTATGGGAGGTCACAGGTTGGGCCTATGCCAATTCATTCTGCCAGATGTTCATTAAAGAAATCTTTGCACTTGAACTTAAGCCTGAAACCAGAAAGTGTAAGGCCCTGGGCAGTGTCTACTCACCCGATGGACACAGGGCATCAGGTTGCTCACAGGCTTAACTAGGGTTTTCTCTACGACGACAGCTCCACTGCCCCAACAAGTGATTTCTCAGAACACAGAAGCTGTGTTATTCGGTCCTTTTCAGTCAGTTCGAACTCATAGTGACCCCATGTACAACAGAACGAACAAAATACTTCCTGGTCCTGCACTGTCCTTTGAATTGTGATTAGTCTGAGCTCATTGTTGCAGGGCCTGTGACAATCTGACCCATCTTATAGAGGGCTTTCCTCTTTTTCACTGCCCTTTCCTTTACTAGGCATGATGTCCTTCTCCTGAAAACATAGCCCAGGTATGTGAGATGAAGTCTCATTATCCTTGTTTGGGAGGAGCACTCTGACTGTACTTCTTCTAAGACAAGTTGTATTGTTCTTTGGCAGTCTATCGTCCTTTCAATATTCTTTTTTTTTTAAATCATTTTATTGGAGGGCTCATACATCGTTTTTCACAGTACATAAATAAATGTACTGTGACAAGCACCCTCACATATCCACTTCTATTATCGTTCTCCAATCGTCTGCCTTTTCCCTTGAGCCCCTAGTATCGGCTTTTCCATCCCTTCCCCTCCTCCCCTGCTCTCCCCTCCCCACCAACCCTCAATACTTTATACATTGTTATTGTTCTGTCAAATCTTACACTGCCCGACCTCTCTCCCAACCCACTCCTTTGATGCCCGTCCTTCAAATAGGAGCTTATGTGTATATCCTTGCAGTTGGTTCTGTCTCTCTACCCCACCTTCTCTCCATCCTTCCAGCAGCTCCAATGTAACCACTGGCCTGAAGGGGCTCATTCACCTTGGTTTCCCCATATCTCCAGCTCTCCTCTATACTAGTGTACCTTCTCCAGTCCATCTGGATTTGTAAGGTAGAGTTGGGACCATGATGGTTGGGTGGTGGGGCAGGGGAGTAAGGCTTCAGGAACTAGAGGAAATGTATGCATCATCATACAGCTGGTGTGCCCAGCTGCACCTTTACTGGTCTTTCTCTTCCTCATGACTCCCTCGAAAAGGGGTGACCAATTACCCACCAGTGGGCCTTAGGTCCTCACCCTGCTCTCCCCCTCCTTTGTAATGTGATCTTGTTCTTTGGTGCTCGATATCTGCTCCCTTCGGCCCCTGTTGATCATGCATACTGGTGTGCTTCTTCCATGTGGGCTTTGCTGTTTCTGCACTGAATGGCTACTCGATTATCTTCAAGTCTTTGAGACTCCAGATATTCAATCATTTGGTAGCTGGGCACCATCGTTTCTTCTATTCTGTTTACCTCTGTATCCATTTGTCTTCAGCGATATCGGGAGTCAATTGGTCCATTGATTTTGATTTTTGTTCTTTGATACCTGATTGTTTCAGCACCTCATGATCCCACAGAAAAGTGAGCTTATTTTATGGTGGGTTTTGTTGCTCCTGAGCTAGATAGCTGCTTGTTTATGCTCATGCCTTTAAGACCCTGGATGCTATATCTTTTGATAGCTGGGCACCATCAGCTTTCTTCGCCACTCTTGCTCATGCTCCCACATGTCCTCAGTGGGCGCCTTGGGGATGTGTGCACACAGTGATATATGTTCTCCGCCCCCTCCCCCCCGTTTGATGTCTGTTGCCTAGACCTTTCACCACTTTCACCACTGTGTGACCATGCTGGCTGTTGTGCTTCTTCTGTGTGGGTGTGGTCTCTTCTCAGGTAAATGGTCTACTGTTTATCTTCAGGCTTTTAAGACCCCAGATATATCCTTTGATGGCTGGGCACCATCAGCTTTCTTCACCACATTTGTTTGTGCACCCATTTACTTCAGTGATCGTGTTGGCCAGTGAGCCTCGAGGAAAGCCAGATTCATAGAACAAAGTGTTCTTGCAATGAGGGGGCACCAGGTGAGGGCCCAAGGTCCACTTGCTACCATGCTTTCAATATTTTTGACAAGTTAAATGCATTGATTCTTCTTTGGTCTTCCTATTCAATGTCCAGCTTTCACTTGCATATGAACTGATTGAAAATACCATGTATTGGGTGAGGAGGACGGGGTCCCATACACATTTCCCAGTATGGTTCTGGTAGATAATAGATGTGTTAGGACGTATTCCTGTTCCCACAGAAGATGACTTACATCCTGAGGTGTTGTCCCCATCTCAAGGACCTTGCTTCCTGCAGGAGCCCTGGTGGCCTAGTCCGTTACACATTGGGCAGCTAACTGCCAAGCCAGCAGTTTCAAATGACTTTCACTATGGGGGGGGGGGGATGAGGCCTTTTACTTCCCTAAAGGTTTACTGCCCTTTAGGGTGGCTATGAGTTGGGATGGATTTGATGGAGGTCAGTTTTGTGTTGGGGGTTTAGTTTCCAGTATTCTCATCGATACTTTCTCTGTTTCTTGGTTTCTATTTTTCTCTCCCAGACTCATCATTTCCACGATTTTCCCACATGTCCTAGTATCTTCCATCATGAAGAAGACATCTCCTTTACCCTTAATTCCTCCTATTGCTGATGGCCCAGGTCTCTTGTCCTTTGTTACAGAATGATTTCTTTCTTTCTTTCTTTTTTTAAATTTTATTGGGGGCTCTTACATTTACTACAACATTCAGTACATCATTTGTATCAAGCACATTTGCACACATGTTTCAACATACATTTCCCAACATTCCCACTTGAGCCCTTGGTACAAGCTCCTTTTTAAAAAAAAAAACAAAAAAACCTCCCCTTTCCCCTCCCCCCCTTTTTTAATGAATCATTTTATTGGGGGGCCCATACAACTCCCATCACAATCCCTAACAACATCAGTTGTATCAGGCCACTTTTACACGCCCATTGCCATTATCACTCTCAAAACATACAGAACGATTTCTTTGAACAGGTCTTTACATGCTAGCTTGACTGCCTTGCTTCCCATTCATTCTTAACTCTATTTTATTGTGTGTTATTTCATGCCTACCACCTGCCTGCCAGTTTGGCATGCTGTGATGGCTTGAGTATCACTATGATGATGGAAGCTGTGTCCTTATAATTTCACATGCCATTCAGTGGATTCCCACTCCTAATAGCCTCGTGTGACAGAGCAGAACTCCACACTGGATTTTTTCCCCAGACTTCTCTCCCATAAACCTTTCATTTAATGGAGTGCATAACCACAATTCCACCAGTATATTATTTTAGTGTAATTAAAAAAATGAGTCTTCTGTGATTTTGAGAAGAATTAGTATTTGGTAATTCTAGGAAGCAAGATTTTGAATATACCTTTAAACCAAGCTTCTCAATGATTTGTTTAGTGCTTCTGAAGCTTTCAGCTTTTGTCCACCCAATTAATTAATTAGCTAGTAGATTTATTGTTTCATCCTTCTAGATCTGTTAGTCTAGGTTGACTAGAGAAACAGATTCAAAGGCACTCATACGTATATAAGAAAGAACTTTATATAAAAGAGCAATTGCATATTGAGAAAAATCCCATATCAGTCTAGATCAAGGTCATAAGCCTGATATTAGCCCATGTGTTCAATACTAGTCCATAAATTCCCCTTTAGAAATAGAGGAAATAACTAGGAGGCAAAGGGCATTTATAGAGGTCAAAATATGGGCAAGTACATATGTAAATACATTATATATGACGATGGGGAAATAGATCAATGTGCACATATTTATAGGTTTAGTACTAAGGTAGCACACTGGACATTGGGTCTCTACTCAAGTAGTCCCTAAAGCAAGAACACTTTGTTTTATTAACCTGGCATTGCATGATGTTCACCTTCCTGACACGATCACTGAAGACAAAGCAGGTGCATTAGCAAATGTGGGGAAGAAAGTTGATGGTGCCAGGTATCAAAAGATATAATGTAGGAGGTCTTCAAGGCTTGAATAGAAACAAGAGACAATTTAGCTGAGAAGCAACAAAATGCACATGAAAGAAGGACACCAGCTTGTGTGACCTTGAGGTGTCAATAGGATCAGCTGTCAGGCATCAAAGAACAAAAAATCATATCATTGTGAGCGAAAGAGAGGATGGATCAGAGACCCAGAGTCCACCAGTAGGGAACTGACACTTTATAGAAGGGTCATGGGGAGGAGACAAACCAGTGATGGGACAATATTGCACTGATGAAGCATACAACTTTCCTCTAGTTCTATTTTTTTTAATTCAATGATTGTATTGGGGGCTTTTACAGCTCTTATAACATCGTTTGTATCAAGCATATTTGTACACATATTGCAGTATTCATTTCCAAATATATTCCACTTGAGCTCCTCCTTCCCTCTCCCCCCCTTTTTAATGAATCATTTTATTGGGGACTCATACAACTCCCATCATGATACATACATACATACATCAAATGTATGCAGGTCACATTTGCACACTTGTTGTCATCATTGCTCTCAAAACATCCTCCCTCCACTTAGGCCCCCAGTATCAGATCCCTATATTTTCATTCCCTCCCCCTCCCCCCGAATCCTTAATAATTTACAAATTGTTATTACTTTTTCATATTGTACACTGTCCAATGTATCGCTTCACTCACTTCCTCTAGTTCTTTGATGCTTCCCCCACCCCCAACCCACTACCATGACCTCAATTCTACCTTACAAACCTGGCTAGACAAGCACATGTACCTTGGTACAGATTAGAGCTGGAAACACAGGGAATCCAGGATAAATAAACTCCTCAGGACCAATAATGAGAGTAGCAATACCAGGAGGTAAGGGAAAGGTGGGGGAGAAAAGGGGAATCGATCCCAGTGATATACATATAATCCCTTTCCTTGGGGATGGACAGCAGAAAAGTGGGTGAAGAGAAACATTGACCAGTGTAGGATATGAAAAAAAATACTTTATAAATTATCAAGGGATCATGATGGAGGAACAGTGAGAGAGGGGAAAAATGAGGAGCTGATAGCAAGTAAAAAGAAAATGTTTTGAGAATGATGATGGCAACAAGTGTATAAACGTGCTTGACACAATGAATGAATGCATGGATTGTGATGAGTTCTATGAGCTCCCATAAAATGATTAAAAAAATTTCCCTTAGACTCATGCAGCACATGCAATGTGCTGAATGCAGGAAGACCACAGGCTCATGGGTAGAAAGTTTTGTGGATCCAGTGACAGTGGAAGCATCCAATGCTGGTGCAGGTATCCATGTGTCTCCTCCAATTCTCTGAATGCCTAACAGCAGGGAAAGAAAGGCAGAGAGAGTGGTCTGGCTTCCAATGAACTATTTATCTTTGTTGCACTTCCACATGAGGTCATCAAGATGCGACCTAATTGACAAGCTAGACTCCACCCCTTTGTTCAAGTTGACAGGAGATTCTGTAACTGCACAAAATCTGTCAATTTTTTAATCTTTGTATTTTGAGGCTATTTTATAAGCTGCGTAGTTAATTAAATGCTGTTGTAGTCTGCTTGTTCTGAGTATTATCCTTAAATACAGCAGCATATGCTTGATTACTTATGTGCATCTCTCACAACTAATAAATTAATAAACTATAGATAACCTTGGGAAGAATGTGAATTCCAGAAAGCTTCATCGTGCTCATTCTGAACTTGTACATGGATTAGAGACAGTTGGGTAAACAGAACAAAGGACTGCTGTATGGTTTAAAATCAGGAAAGGTGTGCATCAGAGTTGTATCCACTCACCATACATCTCAATCTCCATGTTGACCATACCATCAGATAAGGTAACTTATATGGAGAAGAATGTGGCATTGGGATTGGAGGAAGGCTTATTAACAACCTGCAACATGCGGATGACACAATCGTGGTCGTTGAAAGTGAGGAGGACGTGAGGCATTTGTTGATGAAGATCAAGGATTGTAGCCTGCAGTATAGATTATGTAAGGAAGACCCAAATCCTGACAACTGGGCTCAGATATAAGTAACATCATGATAAATGGAAAAAACATTTAAGTTGTCAAGGATCGTGTCTTGCTTGGACCTCCAATCGTTGCTCATGGAGTTAGCAGACAAGAGACGAAAAGACAAGTTGCACTAGGTAAGTCTGCTGCGACAAGACGAGCCCTCGCTAGAGTATTGAAAAGCAAGGGTGTTACTGGGAAGACTAAGTCATGGTCTTTTTCATCGCCTCACATGCAGGTGAAAGGTGGGCATTGACTAAGGAAGGCTAAGAATAATCAATGCATTTGCATGGTGGTGCTGGAGAAGAACATTGGAAGTACCATGGACTACTAAAAGGAAAAAACAAATGTCTTGGAAGAAGTATGGCCAGAGTGCTCCTTAGAAGCAAGGGTGGCAAGTTGTTGCCTTACATACTTGGGGCGTATTATCAAGAGAGACTAGCCCCTGGAGAGGGATATCATACTTGGCAAAGTGAAGGGGCAGCAAAAAAGAGAAAGTCCCTGGTGAGGCAATGGACTGCACCATCGACTGCAACATTGGGCAGTCATAGGAACAACTATAGGGGTGACACAGGACCATGCGACATTTCATTCCGTTGTACATAAGGTTGCTATGGGTTGGTACCTAACAGCAACAACATCTCTTACAACTCTGAAGTCCTGAAGTTCAGGCAACACATCTATCCTGCTTCCCTAGCACACTTCTCAATTGTTGATATCTGCTGTTGAGTCATCTGTAGTAAGCCCACCTGTGTCTGAGTAGAGTCATTCTCTGAGGCTTTTCCAGGCTGTGACTTTTGGATGTAGACCACTAGAACACCGCCGATGGGGTTGAAAACCACTAATCATCTGGCTAGTGGCCAACTACTTAACTGTTTGCCCCAGAAAACCCCTCAACACTAAAATGGCTTCTGCTGAATTGATTCTGGCCTGTAGTAATTCTGACCCTGTGGAACAGAATACAATCCGAGGCAGATGGATTTGAACCACTGACTTTCCGTTAGCAGTCCTGTACTTAATTTGTTGCGGCAACTTCCAGAGACTCCAAATTTCATTTGATAATAAATAACTGAGCTCTAGAGTCTCTGGAAGTTGGTACAGCACGTTAGGTACAGGATAAATTCACCTCAAAGTTCTCAGAGAGAGTGAATGGTTAATGGGTATAGCATGATCTCTGGTCTCATATCAATCCTAAATATGTGTTAGGATGACAGATAAACAATGCAATGGAATCTAGATCTTTGAGTGGGGATATGCATTGGGCTAGCCCAAAGATAGGGGGTTCAAGCACACCAACCACCATGAGGTCAGTCCCAGCTCACAACCACCTCCTGTGTGTCAGAGTAGAGCGCTACTACAGAGTGTACTCTATGGGGTTTTTCCAATAACTGGGTTTGTAGAAGTAGGTAGCCAGGTCTATCTTCTGCGGCACTTTTATTTGGACTTGAACCTCCTTCAATCTCTCTCAGTTAGCATTGGAGCACAGGAACAGTTACCACTACCCCAGACCTCTCTGAATAAGAAACTTCATTTGCTCTTATCTGAGGATGATTGGAGAGCTCCCTAAAGCTGTGATGCATTGTGTTTTCAGTCTTGTTCAAATCCGAAGCTCTTTCCGGGGCTCAGTTTCTCCAGGGGTAAACTGAGCAGGCATCTGCATCTGCTCCCTCTCAGGACTGCCATAGAGATAAAAAAAAGCAAGGGGTATGTGGGAAGGCGCTGTAAATGGCACCGTGTTCTACAAAGGTCAATGCCAAACAGTGAACCAGAGCGTGACAGCTTTAGAGACAATTCTGCAAACAGATAATACCTTTTATCCCCGCATCTGGCTGGGCAGGAACTCTCAGGGCTGTGTGTTATGCAAAAGAACCAGACAGAAGAAAATGCCTTTTACAAGCAGTTCCTGGAAATTTCGAGCTTTATCAAGGCATTTGGTCTCTCCAGTTCACTGCTTAGTGAAAATAGCAGTACCTTAATCAGGTCCAGATGTGAACGCAGCCAGCCACTCACCTTCCCCACTGCCGGGCTGTGTTTCATACAGAATTTCACCTAAGGAATGTTTAGACTTTAAAGATAATAATCAAAAACACTGCTAGCTTCCCTTTGGGATTCTTGCTGATGTGGGAGATCAAAGATGTCTCAACCATGGGATGCATTCAGACAGCGAGTTCAGTGTCTTCTCCTTACTAGCAAGAAGAGGCAGGTGGGGTAGTTGATGGCCGGTGTAGCCTTCCTGTCACTAGGCCTGCTGGAGGCTGGCTCTCTTCTCTCCTATTTTTATAATTCCGCACTCTCCTCCCTCCCCTCCCTTCTTTCCCTTATTCCATCTATGAATGTGGCCAGAGCGCTCACAGCCTTAGCTTCTGTTTCAAATTCAATGAAAGGGCTGCCCTTGCTGGTTCATTCCTGGCATACCTACGGGATACTTGCTTTCACGTCTGGAAGAAGCCTGAGATGTTTAAATTCCAAACAATGAATGACTCCCAAGGGCGTCTCACATGGAGTTTCGTGGGAATCTGGCCCAAAGGAAAGGCATCATCCACGGTGGGCCCTGGCTTCCTCAGGGGGGCTGCGAGCGGCGGAGAGAAAACATAACTTTTGACTTTTGAGCGAGCCCCGCACCGGAGCAGACCCCCTTATGGCGGCCACGATGTTTTCATTACACCCGGGCTGGAATGCATGGGATCCGCTACAGGCGCCAGGGATTTCTCCAACCCCACATCAGGAATGGCAGACATTCGACTTCTGCAGCCCCGACACTCTCCCATTTTCCTTCCCTCCCTGAAGGACATGGCTTGGTGAAGCCAGCTCAGCACGAGTTTTCACGGCCCGAATCAGAAGGATATCATGCATTGGAAGTTTCGCAGGCGAGGGTATCTTGGGGGTGCGGCATGTCTGGGCACCGTGCCGTCCAGCCACAGACGGAAATGAGTCCTAGAAGCCTGCTTGGAATTTGAGCCTGTGATACAGTACACAAAAGACGCCCTGGTGATTTAGTTATGAGTAAGGCTACAAAGCACAAGACCAGCAGTTTGAATCCACCAGCTGCTCTGAGACAGAAAGATGAGGCTTTCTGTTCCTGTCACAATTCACAGTCGAGGAAACCACATAAGGGCAATAGGCTTTCCTCTGTTCTGTAGGCTCGCTCCGAGTCTGCATGATGGACTGGAGAGAGCAGGGGAGCTTGGCTATAGTTTGTAGTTATCTAGGGGTGCTGCCATGGAAATTCCCAAATGAGGGGTTTTAAGGAACAGACATTTATTTTCTCACTGCTTCTCTATGGCTGTCCAGTTGATTCCAGTTCACAAGGACCCTCTAGGGCACAGTTGAACGTCCACAGGATTTCCTTGGGTGTCATAGTTATGGAGGCTGAATGGCACTTCTTTCTTCTGTTGAAGAGGCTGCTGGGTGTGGGTAACAACTGAACTCTTTGATCACGGGCCATGGGTCTGACTTTCTGGCAGTTTAGGGGGGAAGAAGTCTGGTTCCAAGCTAGGAGCTTGAGGGGAACCTTTCTCTCTCTTTCTCTTTCTAGCTCTCTCTCTCTCATCCTCTCTGCTGGCTCTAGGGAATATGTTGTCATTCTCTGCAGATCTGCTGTTCCATGAATCCTACCTGTTCCATAAATCTCTACCTGACCTGTATCTTTCACTTTGGGCCTCAGATGCTTTTCTTCTACTTCAAAAGGGAGACCATTTTAGCTCAGTGCTGTCATGGCCTCTTGGACGTAATGCAGAAACCCCTACTCCCAGCTGGGATTATAGTCATATGTAAGGGATTAAGATGCCAACACAGATTTTGTTGCTGTTGTTGGGACACAATTCAAAACATAAAAGTCTAGGTCCCTTCTTGGTTCTGCAGCATACTAGCAGGCAGATGGGGTAGTAGAACGCAAATTCTGAGCATAGGTTTGCAAAAGTCTGTGGATAACACTGAAAGGTAGAGTTACCATTGGATTAAGTCTCCATTGAATTCCCTCTGATCGTTAACCAGATTTTGTGGACAGTCTTTCTCTCAGGCAGAGTACATTAGAGAGTGGCTTACTACCACTTTCTGAATCAGTCCAGGGAGGATTATTTCCCTTCAAGGTTTGCCTGGGTGTGTCCTTGATGGTGTTAGGGTCTTGGGGTCCCATAATCATGAGTCATGATCTGTCTTGGTTGGAGGGCCCTGGTCATATAGACTCTTCTGTGTAGCATATTAAACTCGTCTCAACCACAAAGTCTCCTCCCTACTTCTGTAGTCCTCTGACTGTGATGTCATCTGCCGATCATGCTTTTGTGATAATATCTTTTGACCCCCCTACCCCAGCTTCAGTCCTATTTGAGCTTTCAATTCTCCCCAGTCCCTCAGATGCCATTATGACTTATGTTAACTGCCTCCCTCACTTGGATGGCTATGTCTTTGTCTTGTCTTTTTCCTGTTTAAGACTTAATAAATATTCTCCTTAAATTATAGTTGAGATTTGGGATCTCCTTTATGTCCTAAAGCCTTACTAAACACTTCAGAATCTCTGTTTCCTTACTGTCAAAGTGGGAATATTTCTGCAGGTTTTTATGGGGATGACATGGACCAACACAGATGATGGTATTCTTGGATGGTGCAAATGGCTAATGTACTTGACTGCTAACTGAAAGGTTGGTGGTTCAAGTCCAGTCAGAGGCACCTCATCTGAAGGCCCGATAATATTCTGAAAAATCAGCACTTGAAAGCCCTCTGTAGCACAGTTCTCTTCTGACACAGATAGGGACACCATGAATTGGAATGGATTAAATGGCAAAAGTCTCATTCAAAAACCCAAAATTAATTCAAGTGGAAGAAACCGGCTCAGGTCATTGGCCCTCATTAGAATTCTTTCTACTGTTTTCTTCCACATAGGAAGCTACAGCCATCAGACCTCATGTTATTTTAATAATGCCTCAGAAAGAGAATCAAGCCATAGTGTATATAAAAGCAGGCTGGTTACTGCTGAGCATCCAGATCTGATCAGAAGCTGCTTTTATGGGAATTTCAAACCAATTCATTCCAAAAAATGTGCACAAGGGGGCTTTGAAAAGTTGAAGGAAAAATGTCATTCTCTCAGCATTCCATGTTTCCACAAACTTTAAAAAGTCCCCTTGTTGCACTGAGTTCTTTCTACCATTCAGGATTAGTGTTAAAGCTTCAATGCCAAAAGGGAACTAGGCAGATCTGGTCCCTGGTTCCAGAAAGTCACTGGACTGAAGTTGAAGGATGAGGGGAAGATAAGTAAGTAAGGTGGAAACTGCAAGATTCTGAGATAAATGCCATGATACACTTGCCAAGGCAAGCGCACTTGACGTGAACCTAAGGTGGGCAGGGGTGGTGGTGGTGGGTAGCCATATCAAAGAATCCCTGGGTGATGCAAGCAGTTGATGGTTTTGGTAACTAACCAAAACATTTGAGTTTGGAGTAGATGCAGGTGTTTCAGAAGAAAGGGCTGGTGACATCAAGGGGGGACATCAAGGTGGGAAAAAGGCCATTGAAAACCTTAATAAAGCAATTCACCCCTGGGAGGGGTCTAAGAGGAAAGCAGCAGAGGTAAATAATACTATAATATAACCCTGCAGTACTCATAGTCTATGTGTGGAGGTATAGACAGCTACACAAGCTAGACCAATGTGGGAAGGAAAATGGAACCATCCTCATGAATATTTATAGGTTTCATGGAGGCTCTTTCTGCATACATATTTAGCAATGCTGAAAAAAAAACTTGTGAGGGGTCACCACTTGCCATTTGGTGCCGTAGGGTCAACTCTGCCTCAGAATGACCCATGTACAACAGAATGCAGAACTTCCCCATCATGCACGATGCTCACAAATGGGATGCTGTGTCCATTGCTGTGGCCACAGTGCCCATTGATCGAGGGGCTTCTCTTTCACTCACTCTCTAATTTAGCAATGATAATATCCCTTCTCAGGGATGGAGCTCTCCTGATAACATGCCCAAAGTATGTGAGATGAAGTCTCACCACCCTTACTTCCTTCAAGACAGATGTGTTTGTTCATGGGACATGGTTCGTGGCACTTTCAACATTCCTCACCAACACCATTATTTCAATGCATTCATTATTCCATAGACTTCTTTATTGCTTGTCTACCTCTCACGTTCACATGAGGCAATTGAAAAGACCATGGCCCAAGCTGGGCACCAATTTGTTCTCCAAGGGACATCTTGGCTCTTTAACAAAAAGAGGTATTTTGTATCAGATTTGCCATATGCAATCCACTAATTGAGTTCTTAACAATTGCTTCCATAAACATTGATGATGGATTCAAGCAAAAGGAAATCTTGGACCACTTCAATTTTTACTCCGTTATTCATATTCGTGGTCACTCCAATCACAGGTGATCCAACAGAATGAGGAAATTATCAAACAGTATCATTAGTATCACATGCAAGTAAAATTTTTCCAAAGATCATTTAAAAATGGTTTCAGTAGTGCATCAATAGGGAGCTTTCAGAAATTCCAGCTGGGTGAATTCATAACTCAAGGAGGTGTGGACTGAGGGATTTTATTGCGGATGCCTGATAGATGTCAGCTAAAAGCGAAAAAATACCAGAAGATGTGTTACTTGTGTTTTGCTGACAATGAAAAGACATTCGACTGTGTAGATAAGTGGACAATGACAAAGCAGGGATAACTTGGCAAGGAATGGGAATTTCAGAGCATTTCACTTTGATCTTATGGAACCTACACATAAACCAAGAAATGGTTATTTGAACCAGAGAGTGCTGTTTAGCTTAAGATCAAGAAAGATATATGTCAGTATTATACCCTTTCATCATATTTATTCAATCTGTATACTGAGCAAATAATTCAGAAAGCTGGACGCTATGAAGAACATGGCATTAAATTGGAAGGAGGACTTGAGATGCAGGCAATGAAACTCAAAGCTGAATGACACCCAACATAACAAAACAAAAATCTTCACAAATGGGCCAATAGACAGCATCATAAGTGTAAAAAAATATTGCATGGCCATCTGGAATCTGATTCTTTTTCTCTCTCCATTGGGAACAAAGAAGTGTGAAGAAAATTGAAGACCCATCAAAATTAAAACTCAGTCCAATGGACTAAAGATGATGAGAATTCAGCTTCCAGGACTCTGAGACCAGAGGGACTAGCTGGTGCCTGACTACCATTGTCAACTGCTTTGTATGGGGTCACATTAAAAAGGTCCTTAATAGAATGGGAGAAAATGTGGAATAAAACTCAAAACCCTAGCAATGATCTGGCTTACTGGTCAGATAGAGATAAGTGAAACTCTGGAGAATACAAGGGGGTATGCCCTCAGAGAGATCTTTCCCCCCAAAGCTATGAATTTCAAAGATTTTACAAAACAATCTTATCATCATTAAAGTACTCTCCACAATGCTTAATACATTTGTCAAGTCTGCAATTCTATTCTGGAAACATGTTTTTCAAACTCATCTGAGAGCACCTCCCTCATTTTTTTTTTGCCATAGCCCCCTCCACCACACCCTTCTCCACTCCAGACTCAGGGAGCAGCCTGGACAGTCCAGAAATAGCTCGGAGAAGGTGTGGCAGGTCTCCTGGACAGGATTCAGCACGGTGGCAAGGCCTCCCTGATAAGCAAAATAGAATTAAAGACTTTGGATGATGAACATGTAAGAAGCTACATGCCAAGTTCTGATTCTCTGAGCAAAGTTAAGGGAATCAGAAAATAAGATTTCATAGCTGGAAGGGCTTCTTGAGAGTCAATCAAGTAACACATGAGGTTATTCAGCTACTGGGCCTTCCCAGCAGGGGAATACCTTTGCTCTTTGTATTCCTTCTTCCTGGGATGCCTCCTTGTCCAGACTGGCTCATTCCTACCTGTCCTTTGAGGCTCAGTTCAATTGTTCTTTGATTCATTCATGCCTCACCCCCACAGCAGCCACTGGCAACTCCAGCAGGGGCTACTGAACCAGCACCTGGTCTGGCTCCTAAATCCTTGCTGGCCTTGGAGTACTCACTATAGCCAGAAGGATCCAATGGAGACATGAATCACTCAGAACGAAGTCAAAAGATCTTTTCGTGGGCCAGTCCCTGATGAATTAGCTGTCTTATACCATCTCAGACATGGTCCTTAAGTCACTGGATCCAGCCACCTTGGACTTTGCTATTCTACAGACCCCCCAGACCCCCACCTTGGCACATGGTCATCCCTCAGTATGGTCATCATACTCTTTCTTTCCATCTTCTCTTGCTTCATGTCCTCCTTTAACTCAGTTTTCTATTCAAATGCCACCCTCTCTAAGCGGTCTTCCTTGAAGCTCACGCAATTCTCTAATCCTTCATCTCTACTTTTCTCACTTCATGTTCATAGTGGTATGGGTCTTAAGTGTTGTTGGCTGCTGTTGATTCAACCCCTCATCCCTTGGCGACTTAACCCTAACCCAACAGACTGAAATGCTGCCCAGCTTTGCACTCATGGTTAACTGGGTATAGGACGTTGTGATCCACAGGGATCACATGGACTGATTTGGGGAAGTATACCCTCAGGCTTTTCTTTTTAGTTGATCTCAGTCTGAAGATCTGCTGAAACCTGTTCAGCATCATTGCAGCATGCACGTCTTCCCTGGCACTCAGGTGGGGGATGCACATGAGGGTCCCTGGTAAGGAATTGAATCTGAGTCACCAAGATGGAAGTCAAGAATCCTGTAAATCAATCAAATAATATCTTATCTACGCCAACAGTCATATGTAATTGTCTCTGTCTTCCAGGAAGAATTTAAGCTCTGAGAGGGCAAGAATTTCACAGTTAAATCAAGAGTTTCGATCCTAGAGTAAGGCCTGGCACATAATAGATGCTCATTAAATGTTAGCTGATGGTATCACTTAGCAAATACATCCTGAGCACTGAATTGGCACGGTAATTCAGTAGGGAACATAAGTCCTCTCAGATGGTTTGGAGCCCTACATTGTTCTAGAGGGGAGAGAGAGGCTCCCTTTCCTTCCACTCTCTCATCTCCATGGGGTTGCATCAGTTGACCAGGTAGTCCCAGGGCCTCCTGGAACCCTAGGCAAGAAAGGAGGGATCTGAGCAGGGGAAAATGTGCCACTGCCACACAGACACCCCAAAATTATCAGGCTTTCTGCTTGACAACTAGGAAACAGATGAGTTCTACATTATTCCTGATACAGAGGGGACTGGGCAGCATTGATTATTTAATTTTTTAAGTGCTAGTCAGCCAAGCCAACTAACTCAGAGAGGCCTGAATAATGCACAAAAGGGTCCTTTATTTTAAATGTAAATACCATCTTCTTGCACTCATAGGGTCCACATAACATGGGAGGACTTGGAAGTGGATTCTCCTTTTTTTTTTTTTCAAACTGAGGGCTGCCCGTGGCTGATAGGTGACAACAGTGGCAGGGGTGGCAATAATGGTAGTGGCAGTGGTGATGGAGGTGGGAGTAATGGTGGTGACCAATTTCTGACTCATGGCAACCCCATGTACCGCAGAGCTGTATTGAGCTCCACAGGGTTCTTAAGATTGGGACCTTTCAGAAGCAGGTCGCCTTGACTTCTTCTGAGGCCTGCGGGTGGGTTTGAATTGCCAGCAACCTTTTCTGTTTGCTCCTCTCAGATACTCTCTGTGGATGACGTTGTTAGGTGCCTTGGAATGAATCGATGAACTCTTTGTCCCATAAGGATTTCTAGACTGATCCAGGCAGATTTCCTGGTCTTTCAGCTATGAAACCTCGAGGTGGGTTTGAACCACCAACATTTTAGTTAGCAGCATAGGATTTGACCCGTTCTCCCAGGATTCCTTATGGCGAAAAGGTGAGAGTAACAGTGGAGATAGGAGGGAGAGAGGTAGTGGGAGTGGTGGTGATGGTGATAGGGCAGTAGTAAAGGTGGAGGTGATGGTGATGGTGGTGGTGATAGTAGTGGTGGGAGTGGTGGGGGTGGTGATAATGGCAATAGTGAAAGTGCGGATGCGGGGGTAGTGGTGGCATTAGTGGA
Organism: Nesogale talazaci; assembly: GCA_004026705.1. Taxonomy (NCBI): domain Eukaryota; kingdom Metazoa; phylum Chordata; class Mammalia; order Afrosoricida; family Tenrecidae; genus Nesogale; species Nesogale talazaci. The sequence continues at coordinate 124,604 of PVJH01001329.1, read as the reverse complement.
GGTGATGGTGATGGTGGTGGTGGGAGTGGTGGGGGTGGTAGTGGTGGGGTGGTGATAATGGCAATAGTGAAAGTGCGGATGCGGGGGTAGTGGTGGCATTAGTGGAGGTGATGGTGATGGCGAATGTGGCAGTGGTGGCTATGGAGGTGGTGATGGTGGTGATGGGGCAGGAGTGGATGTGGTGGAGGTGATGGTGGTAGGGACAGGCATAGTGGCAGCAGTGGAAGTGAAATAGATGGAGGTGGTGGTGGTGACAGTGAAGTGAAGGTAAAAATTATAGGATTGGTGAAAGCAATGTCACGCTGAGGTGATGTTGATAATGTTTGAGGTTGGAGGGCGGTGGTGGAAATGATGTTCTGCCCCGTTGCTCAATGGGAATCAAACTTGTTCTACTTTTGCCATGAATCCCATACTTGGTATTTCACGCTGTTCGATTACTTTTTAAATTCTGTTCTCATCAGCGATCATTGATTGCTATAAGTTTTGCCTTTAACTTCAGTCAATTGTGTTCAAAATTACTTGAACAAAATTATTGGAGAACAGCGATGTTGGAAATATATGCTTGGAGGTTTCTCTCTTTGTTTAACTTTTTTAAATCTCTATTTTCTTCATATTCAATCTGATTTCAGGTTCTTTTGTGTGTTTGTTATGCATATGTTTATAGATATGTTATATATTATTGATAATTATTATAACAATCCCACAAACATTACTGTATATTCTTTATTTATTCTTTATCTTATTCAGAAAAGACTTATACATTGATGAGTACTTAAAATACATAAGCTGGCATTAATTTAAACATTGGATGAACACACACACACACACACACACACGAATACAGACTAACGTGAAATAATCAAAACAGCCAAAGAACCGGTGTAGCTAATGATGGCTTGTGTTTTCAAGAACCTCAGACTAAACTCTTAATATTCTAGGTGTTATTTTGGAAAGGGAAATTTATGTATACCACTCTGCTTCTTTGGGGGGAAAAATCCTACTGGCTGGTTGCTGGACCAAAAGTTGTTTAGCTCACTCTTCCCAGCAACTGAGGAGCCACCTAGAACCCAAAGCCCATCTAATGCAACCTCTGTGCTTGTTCCACTGCTGGAATTGTTTGGCGCAGACTCGTGGAGATTCGACGTACAACAGAACAAATCTCTGCCTGCTCCTGCACTATCCTCACAATTATTGCTATGTTTGAGTCTATGGTGGCCACTCTGCTGTCCATTCATCTCTTTGTGGGTTGTGTTAGTCTGTGTAGACTAGAGAAACAAATTCACAGACACTCATAGGGGTATATGAAAGAGTTTTATATAAAGAATAATTATATATCGAAAACATCTCAGCACAGTGCAGCTCAAATCCATAAATCCAATATGAGCCCGTCTGTCTGACATCAGCGCTTACATTCCTCTTCAGACTCACGCAACACATGTAGTGGCATCAAATGCAGGAAGATCACAGGACAGTGGCTGGAAAGTCTTGTGAATCCAGTGGTGGTGGAAACATCTTAGCACTGGCATGTGTCTCCAATGTGGTTTCCTCAGCTCAGGGCCCTGGTTCCACCAGTGTAGCTCCATGTGTCTTGGAAGATGAAGCAGAGAGGGTAGTGTGTACCTGGCCTCCAGCCAGCTGTTTATCTCCATTGCATCTCCAAATGAAGCCATCAAGCTGCATCCTGAGTGACAGGCTAGACGCCACCCGTTCACAACTTGACAGGAGATAATATAATGTCTCCTGCCACATGGGTCTTCCTCTTTTTCTCTGACCCCCAATCTTGCCAGGCTTGATGTCTTTCTCCAGGGACTGGTCTGTCCTGAGGACATGTCCCAGGTGCTTCTTTCACTACCTGCTAGTTTCTGTTCCTTCATCAAGAAAGGCAATAGATTCTCCAGGTGGAGGCAGAATGGAACTGCTGTAGCACTTCTTTACAAACCGATGCGCCCAGCTGGTTAACTCGGTATCCTTGTGGCACAAAGGCTAAGTAAGTGCCCAGCTGCTAACTGAAAGGTGGGCGCTGTGAATTTACTCTGAAGACCTTCACAGGAGGACTGTCTGAGCAGCGTCTGTAAAGATTATAGACAAGATGACCCGACGGGACAGTTGTATTCTCTCACATGGAGTGGCTATGAGTTTGAACCAACTGGTGCACAACACAACAACAGCAGCCGGCAGACGTAGCTGTCAAAAGAATACTGAAGTTTGTGATGGTGTCTAGAATTGGTTTTCAAGCTGTGGAAAGAGGCGCACAGATGTCCATCACTGCTGTGGTAGAATTAGAGATTTCTTTAATAACCCCCTCCTCCTACATGCCCCCGCCCTGCCTTTCATTGCTGGAGAAGAATCAGGGCTGGCTGAGCGGGAGGGGGAGGGCTTTGGTGGGAGAGGAGGGAAGTAGGGCTGGGAGTGGGACTTCAGCATTTCTCCATTCCGAGGGATTTAGAAGTTTTAGCTGTCTTTCACACTAATCCCTGGAAATCCTAACACTTAGGGAATGAGGAATTTCTCACTTAGCCAAGATGGCTGGAGACCCTGGGTGAAGTGTGAAGGCAGTTGCTAAATGATGTCTTGGCAGATAAGGAGGCCCAAGATGTGGGAGGCTTGGTGCCCAAGCTTCTTGTTTAACATTCCTCCTCTGAGATATGATGTGATCCCTAGGTCCTATTTCTCGCTGTCAGTTCAGATGGGGTGGGAGAGGGGGAGGCTCGTGCATTGCAGCTACTTTGCTGCATTTCTTCTCCTTGATGCCCTGGTTTCCATCTGTGAGGCCAGGCTTGTTGAGAGGTGAGCATCTTGTGCTTGGATGGCAGGGACAATGGGGATGCTCACTAGGGTGTCTGCTGTGGAGGCTGATGTTCAGCATGGAATAACATGGAATTTAGAGCCGTTGATGCCAGTGTTCAAACCTGACACTGTCCTCTACAAGCTATTCTCTCTCCCTCGGTCTTAATTTCCTGGTTTGTGTAATTCCAAACTCACTGCCATCAAGTTGATTCTGATTCACAGTGACCGCATATAACAGAGTGGAACTGCCTGCAGGTTTCAGAGACTCTAAACCTCTCCAGGAGGTAGAAAGCCTCATCTTTCTCCCACAAGGCAGCTGGTGGTTTTGAACTGCTGACCTACCTTGTTGTTAATAATAAACTCTCCCCATACAGAGGTTCTGTTAGATTTTCATGAGTGATGGAGACAAAGAAGCTCAGATGAATGTACTGGGAGGTTTGTACTTAGAAAAGCCGAGCCATTGCCCTCAAGTAGACGCTGACTCCTGGTGGCCATATGTGCCACACTTCAGTCTTCTTATTTTTTTTTAGAAGTAGATTGTCTGGTCTTTCTTTTGAGGTACCTCTGGGTGGGTTTGAGCCTCCAACTTTTCTGTTAGCAGTGAACACAGTAACAATTTGTGTTATCCAGGTGTGTGGTAGGTTTTCAAAAGAAACAATCCAGTCCCAAGGTTCATTTTCTTTTTTTTTTTGCTTTCCCCTTGGTGATCTAAGAATGCCTCAACCATTACATAAGAATGTGGAGACGCACCCTCCCGACATGATTGCTGAAGACAAATGTGTGCATAAACAAAAGTGGTGAAGAAAGTTGATGGTGCCCAGTTATCAAAAGGTAGAGCATCTGGGGTCCTACGGGCTTGAAAGTAAACAAGCAGTCATCTAGCTCAGAAGCAACAAAACCCAGAGGGATGAAGCACACCAGCCTGTGTGATTTTGAGGTATCAAAGGGATCAGGTATCAGGCACCAAAGAACTAAAAATTATATTATTTTATATCATGAGGGGGAATACAGATTGGGAACCCAAAGCCCATCTGTAGGTGAAACAACATTCCCTTTCAGAAGGGTGGTGGGGAGGAGACAAGCCAGTCAGGCTGCAGTGTAGCAATGATGAATTATGCATCTTTTCTTTAGTTCTTCAATGTTTCCTCCAACCCCCCCAACCCCCACTATCATGATCCCAATTTTACATTACACATATGGCTAGACCAGAGGATGTATAGATAGGAGCTGAAAACATGGGGAATCCAGGATAGATGATCCCTTCAGAACCAGTGATGAGGGTGGTGGTAACGGGGTGGTGGAGGAAAGGTAGAGTAGAAAGGGGGAACCAATTATAAGGCTTTCCATATAACTTCTACCCTGGGGTATGGACAATAAGGAAGGGGGGAAAGGGAGGCATAGGATAATGTAAGATATGACAAAATAATAATTATTTCTAAATTTTCAAGGACTTATGAGGGAGTGGGAAGTTGGGGGCGCGGGGAATCCAAGGGCTTAAGTAGAAAGAAAATGTTTTGAGAATGATGATGACAACAAATGTACAAATATACTTTGTATACCATGGGTGGATGTATGGATTGTGATGGGTTGTATGACTCCCCAATAAAATGACTAAAAAAAAGAACATAGATATTGTAGAGGGAAATATGAGGGAGGAAAGAAAAAGAAGAATGTTTGAGAGAAAAAGCCGACAAGAAAAAGCCAGAAGGGAAAGGAAGAACTTCAAAAGAGAGAAAGAAGGAAGGAAGGAAGAAAAGAAGTGGTTGGGAAAAACAAAAGGAAATCAGATGGAAGGAAGAAAGGAGGAAAAGGATAAGGATGGAAGAAAGGAGGGAAAGAAGCAAGGGAGAGGCACATGCGCACACAAGAAACAGAGATGTGGCAAACATCTACAACTCAACAGCAAAACTCCAAATCCAAACTCTCTGCCATCGAGTCACTGCTGACTCAGGAATCCTCTGTGGGTTTCCGAGAGGGGAAGTGTTTAGGAAACGCAGTCTTTCTCCCTCGGATCTGCTGGTGGTTTCTGACTGCCGACGCAGGGATCTCAGCACAATGTGTAACCACTAGGCCACCAGCGCTCCACACCCAGATAAGGCCCTCTGAAAACAGACCGGGCTTAAGGGTGCCCATCCAGGGACCCTGGAAAAGGTGACGCTCACCACATTCTTTCTCTTTTTTGGCTCCCCTGACCTGAGCCCCCCCTAAATCATCCTCACCCCATCCTATACCCACCCCAAGGGAACTCCGGAGCCTCTTGAGAAGTTCTAGACTTACCTCCCAAGAGCCATTGGCTATGCTTTGGCACTAGAGGGAAGCGGCTTCAGCTTGCCGTGTGTTTTCAGCACGCTGGCAACCTACAGCAGACCCTCAACCCAAGTGCCAGAGAACAAAAGCTCTCACTTGACATGAAAAGGACAGCGAAGGATCAGGCCTGACTCCACTGCCAGGGGCGGGGAACTGCAGAGATTCGGCCTGGAAGATATTCACCCTACTTAAAAGAAGCCTTTTATTCCAGTAAGAGGGGATAAACACATCTGTATGGCATTGATTACCCCCCCTCTCTGGGATTTGGAGCTGGGCTGAAGGTGGAGAGCGGGGTGAGGAACAAGGAAAACATTTGAAATATCTGACATGGAGTTGAGGTTGTGGGTAGAACAGCGTTTAGGGGGAAATGAGAGGTGAAATGCCAAATTTAGTTTGGCTCTTCTTTCTCTCTGGCGCCATTTTCCTCTATTATTCAACCTGTATTTTCCTTTTAGCGCTGGTGGGGGTGGATCATGTAACATTCCTACACAGCGCATGCATAGCTCGCCTGGGGGGGGGGGGGGGCGGCGTACACTGACAATGGAAACCTCTCAACCTCCGGAGTGAGCGAAGACCATAGGATTCTGGCTTCCAGGTTATTTATTTTGCTTACTGTTTTGTATGCTGAGCAGCAACGAGGGTTTCTTCATTCACAACTGTCAGGGGGTCAGAATCCAAAGGCAGGAAGTCTCTGCTGGAACCCAGAAGTAGTAGTGCTGCAAGAGCTAATCGTTTTACTGAAGAAGAAAGAAACGCCATGTGGGAGGTTGGGCTCACAAGCATCCCACACGTTGGGATGAAAAAGTTGGGTACATTATGTTCTAGAAATCATTGGGCTGCTTTTTTGAGGCCCCCCCATTCCTGGGTGATCAGGTTTTTGCCGCGCTCTACCGGATAACCCTCAAGCACTTTGAACATGTAACCAGGGAAAGAACAGCATGTTTGGTAAAGTAGGTCAGCTCCAAAGAGTCCCCTCATCTACCTCAAAGTAGTCAGAGACCATGAGCAGACACATGCTCTTCCATGTGCTTAGCAGCACAGTTCACAACTATAGGAAGCTGGAAACAATACTACCCATCAGTTGAAGAATGGTGGAAGAAATTCTGGTACATACACATAAAGGAATACTATGCATCCCTGGACAAGGATGAAACCGTGAAATACCTCATGACATGAAAGGAACTGGAAGCTATCATCCTGAGTGTTTAGTCAATCACAAAAGGACAAATATTGTATGAATTCACTACTATAAGGATCAACGCAAAATCAAAGACAAGTTCTAGTTCCCAATCCGGTCTACTCTCCAAAGTGTTCCTGCTTTGCTCCCATAAACTATATAGTAGTCTCATTAGAACATGTTAGAAACCACTTCAGAACAGATGTTCCTATGTTAGGGAAAGAAGGAAAAGATCAATTAATCCCCTTCCACATGACGGTGTTCAAAGATCATCCCTAGGAAACAGACAATCCTACAAGAGTAATTAATGAACTTTACTGGGAGATCAGATCAAGAGGAAGGAGGGGTGGATCATGTCTGTATTTGAGAGAGAATTACACTTCTGATGGTGAGTGGGCTGTACGGCATACTCCAACATTGGGGAAAGTGCTTAACCTTGCTTAGAGAAGCCCAAGGGGAAAATGCACCTACCATTATGTTCCTAACTGGGCTCTTTGGATCTAGTTTCTAACCAACTCCTGGTACCCCAGAAAGTATGCTATAGACAACTCTGATATTATATTCTGTCCTTTTGAGGTACACACTAACCTTCATAAACCGCAACAAAAGAACCCCAATTGTAAAACCCACTCAACAAACTGGACTTGACCTTAAATTCACTGTAGCAGATCCAAGGATGGGAACATTTCCTTGAGCTTTAAACTAAAATGTACTAGAGGGAGAAACAGCAGTCAGTTGCTATCTTGAGGTTAGGAACCTGGTGGCAGTGGTTCAGACAGATTGCTCTGAGGGTGACTAATGAAAGGTGACCTGGACTCAACATCTATTTACTATTTTCATTCTCTTTGCCTATGTAAAATGTGTTAATCTAGCAGGCGTGGTTCTGCAGTTGTAAATGAATGTTACTGAATGACCATCACTTCAACCCTCAACACATGTGTAACTAGTATGCATTCTCCCCTGCTTTGAAAATATACAAGTCAACAATTCTTGCATTAGAGTCTCTTAAGAAGTCCTACACATATTTGAAATCCTTTGCTCAACGGTATCTTATCATTGACTAGAATAACATGACTATCAATAGAATCATGTTAAGCCCCATGGGGATGATTTATGAAGTACTGCACTAAAATAGTCCTGATTTCTCTCTCTCTCTTTTGTGTGACATCACTGCCCTGGTGGGAGTAGGAAGCCCAGCGTTTGCTCCTGGAGAGCTGCTGCTGGATTTGAACCGTCAACCCTGTGGGCTGCAGCCTGATGTCTCTTAAAGTGAACCAGGGATTTATAGAAACCATTGTTGCAAGAATGAATTGTAAATTCTCACTTGATTATTGCTGTAATATAAGAATAACAAGTTCTTATGACAGTCCCTGTCTGGTACTTGCTCTTGTGAAGCGATCACTGAAGACGTGGGTGTCAAACTATCAAAGTTTGATGAAGAAATTAGATGGTGACCAGCTATCAGATAGAATACCATGTGGGGTTAAAGGATTGCTTCCAAACAAGCAACCATCTAAGAGAGGAGTTAGTTAAGTGTACATGGAAGAAGCACACCAGCCTGTGTGACCCAAGGATTATAAGTAATAAGACCCAAACCTGGAAGAGGGAATGATACCAGTGCCTAAATTTTTAACACCGAATCTGTAGAAAGCTATAAATGATAATGGTAGCCCAGACTCCATTTGCAGAGTCCTCAGTGAACCCCCAATATCCAACATCCAATGCCCAATATCAGTAAAGGGCACCGTAAAGTGAATTTTAACAACTGTACCTAGATTGGAATGCAGTCTTTGTGTTTGATCTCCATCTGGGCCCAAAGTGGTTTCTCTAAATTTTTATATTCTTTGATTTATCTTAAATTGAGATCTTTGTTTCTATTGTCATTGTTGCTGGATTCTTATCATGGTCAGAGATTATGTCAACTAGATACTCCTGGGTACGGGTTAGAGTGAGGCTCAAATTGTCAGTTGGGTCACAGACTGCTAATACCTCCTTAGTGTCATGAGCTTTTTTGGATAAGAGTGATAAATACTAGGTACTCTCTGCCCCTTCACTTTTCTGCTTGATGGGATGCTGCCTGATTCCAGGTGAGACTATATGGGCCACCCAAGAGGCCATCTGACCGATAACTGTCAGTACTCTGCCATATTTTCATCAACTTTGGGTTCCTGCAATTCTGATCTTCCTGATTCCACTATGTGTTAGTCCAGGTAGACTAGAGAAACAAATTCATAGACTTCAATGCTTATGGATATAAGGGAAAGGTTTATATACTAGAGGAATGGAACATTGAGAAATTATGCCAACCCAGTCCAGTTCAAAGTCCTAAGTCCAAAATTAGCCCATATGTCCAATACCAGTCTATAAAGTCTCCTTCCAACTCATGAAGCACACTCAGTAGAGGCCTCCCAGTGCTGGCAGGGGTCTCCCCATCGCTCCTCGTTTCCAGGGTTCAGGGTCCATCAGCAGTATCCGTTGATGGTAGGAATATCTCAGCGCTGGCAGGGGTCTCTCTGTGGTTTCTCTGGCCCTAGAGGTCTGGTTCCATCAGGGCAAGATCATGTGGCTTCTCCTCCAGCTCCTCCATTGTCCAGGAACCAGGAACGATCAGAATGGGGTTATCTCTTCTTGTCAGTAGTCCATCATCTTGGAGACTCAGTCCAGTCTCCCTTCTCCAATTGGGAAATACTGCGAGATTTCCCAGAATTTCAGGAGAATGCCATGCCTACACAGAGGCCTCATTGACTACTCATTGACAGTCTCCAGATTGACAAGTTAGACTCCACCCCTGACTCCCAATCATGAAATTGACCTGAGTATATGACTGCCACCCTCTTTCTACATAAACAGCCTACTGGATGTGAGTCTGGAAGGCCTCTTACTTGCATTGGACTGATAGATTTGAGTTGAACTGGGCTGGGATGCCTTTCTTGATACAAATCTACTTCTTGTACATCTATAAGTGACTCCTCTCTAAGCCACCAAGGTCCCTTACTGAAATCCACTAAAACATCAAACTCTCTGCCATTGAGTTGATATTGACTACAGGTCAGGTTAGAATTACCCTGGTTGAGTTTCCAAGACTATAACAATGTATGGGTATAGAAAGTTCTCTCCTTCTTCCTCTGCGTGGCTAGTGGTTTTAAACTGCTGACCTTGTGGATGGCAGCCCAGTATTGTAACCACTACTCCACCGCAGCTCCTGAATATAGTCCAAGTGCTATATAGATAGCACCCTATGGTCCCTTTCAATCTTTGGAGGGATGCTTTGACATCTCAGGTGCCTTTTAAGAGCCTCTTCCTTCCCCTGCCCACATATTTTTGATTTACTGTTGGGGTTGCTGAATTCAGAGAAGTGGAATCATAACCCTATCCCTATCCATTGATGGAAGAGCCAAGTATATTTAACTTACAATGAAAATCCCTTACTCAATGTGTAAATGTGTATTGGTTGGAATTTGAAAGGTAAACATTTTCCCCTTTAAGATCATTTTTGAGTTATGAAGAAGAATTCATCATCAACATTGAAGAAAGGCTTGTGAACAACCTGAGAAATGCCAGTGACACAACCTTGTTTATTGAAAGTAAGCAGGACTTGACTATGAATTACAACCTGCAATATGGATGGCAACTTACTGTCAAGAAAATCCTCACCACTAGACCAGTCAGTACCACCATGCTAAATGGAGGGAAAAATGGATGAAGTTGCCCAGGATTTTGTGTCTGCTTAGCTCCCCAATCAATGTTCATGGAAGTGACAGTCTAGAGATTCAATGACACATTGCATTAGGTTCAAATCTGCTGCACAAGACCTCTCGAAAGGGTTGGAAAACAAAGTTGTTATTTTGAAAAGTGGAGCATACCTGACCCAAGCCATGATCTTTTCACTTGCCTCATATGCGTGTGGAAATTGGATGGAGTGAGAAGGATCTAAGAAGAATCAGTGTGTTTAAGTGCTGGTGCTGGTGAAGAATATTGAAAGTACCACGGACTGCCAAAAGAACCAACACACTGCCTTGGAAGAAGTCTAACTGGGATGCTCTCAAAAGCAAGGATGAGACTGTCTGACATACTTTCATGCTATTAGGAGAGAGTCATCAGTGGAGGAAGACATCCTGCTTGGTAAAACGAAGAGCTGTGAAAAAGAGAGAGACTCTTGACAGGACGGTCCGACTGCACCAAGGGCTCAGACATAAGAACCGTTGTGGATGGTGCAGTGTTTTGTTCTGTTGTATACAGGGTTGCTAAGGGTAAGACTGACTCAACAACACCTAACAGCAATAACAACAGAGTGGGGGCTGCCTTGCCCCTTATTAAACATTGCCTCCCCCGCCACACAGCCCTGTCCATGTGCTTCTACCCTCTAGTTAATAATAGATTCTCCCTGCCCTTCCAAACCTGGTACTCATCAAAGGATGTTTCTTTCTGTGTGCATACCATTTGTCAACTTTTTATAATCATGATTTCAGACCATACTTGTTCTTTGGGGATTGATCTTCTTTCCCTCTGCATAATGCTAGCCTGGTTCATCCATGTTCTGAGGTGCTTCCCGGAGTGTGCTCTTTGTTCTTTAAGGTGTAGTATCCCATCATCTGTAGGTATTGTTGAGTGGTTTAGCCATTCATGTGATGGTGGGCATCAAGGCAGCTTCCATCTTTTTGCTATTGCAAACTATCATGTGATGCACAGGGGTGAGACTATATCTATTCCTGGCATGGATATTACCGTACATACTAGAATATAAGCCAACCTGAATATCAGCTGAGGCACCTAATTTTACCACAAAACTGTGTTAAAAATGAGCTGAAAATCTCGGCTCATACACGAGTATAAAAGGTATTTCTCTTGGATGTAGATATTCAGTAATGAAGTTTCTGGATCATATTGTATCTCCATTTCTAACTTTAGAAGAAAGAGAGTGGTTCACCTTATATTTCTACTGGGCAGTGCTGTCCTGGATGTTTATATTCATCTCACAGCTGTCATGGTCACATTCTAGGGTCCAGATCCTGTTCAGTTACAGATTGATGTTTTTGTAGTAGAGGGTACTGGATTACTGTATTCTTAAAAGCTATTTTTGGAAAAATGGATGTTGCCCCGTAAATGTATTTCTCACATCAGTCTGGTTAGCGTTTCCTGGATGAAATTGTGTTCAGAGATGAGGCTCTATGGGCTCCGGGCTATTGCAGGCTGCAGAGTCAGTGAAACTCAGGCCACAGGAGGGAAAGGCCAAAGACTGGATGAATGCAGGCATGCTGGCAAAGTGACCAGTGTTCTTTCTTCCCATGCCACTCTAGGCTAAGAGAAAGAAACCCCGAAGAAGTGCTGTATAGGCCTTGAAAGGGGCCATGTCTGGTTTCCTTCTTTAGGCTTGTGGGCACAGGGCCATCGTGTCTGCTATCTACTTGTTCCATCAGGTTTGAGCAGTTCCACCAGTCCCCAGGAAATAACGTGCGGGCGAATGTTTCCCCGCTCTCTTTTCAGGAACAGTGTCTGGGAAGAGAATAATGCAGACACCAGTCTTCCTAGAGAGAGACGGCATCCCAGGGCCCTAGCCTGCTGTGCTCTGTGGACTGACCATGGCTGTGCTGCTGAAGCAGCAAACACTTTGTAGCCTGACAGCCAGAAGCCCCAGGGAGAGACACTTTATGCTACAATGTCCAGGGCTACTGGCTTCAGACAGAGCTGTATCCAGGTGTTCACAGGATTTCATCAGGGAGCAGACACTTTCACTGGATCCTCGCCGAACGGCTGTGTGATGGATCAGAAGCGCTCCATCTCTGACCATTTTACTTGAAATTGACTCCATTTTTAAGGTCGGGGCTTCTCTTCTTGAGGAGGACTCTTAAAGGCTTAAGTTTATTACCTCCCCCCCCCCCCCAAATGACTTTTCCTTGACCATTCCTGCACATTTTCTAGGATTAGCTCTTCTTGAATTTAGTTATGCCACGTCTCTGTGATTGGGTCATTTTCTTAGCCCAGTTAAAACATTCATCCCCAAAGCGTCAACCAATGTTTTTCATGCCATAATAAAATTTTAATTTACTAGGGATGTAGTAGTGGGAGGACACTCAGGTCCCCGCTTTCCTTGTAGAAGTGGGACAAGCACGCAGAGAAAAGTTGCATACATAATAAGAAAAAATACCAGATGAGGACTCACCATTTGTCTGTCAGTTTAGCATGCTTTCAGTGCCCTCATATACATGCGAGAATTGAACACAGACTAAGGAAAACTGCAAAAGGACAGATGCATTTGAGTGATGGTGCTGGTGAAGAATGCTGAAAGACTCATGAACTGCCAAAAGAACAGCTAAATCTGTCTCAGATGAAGTATGGCCAGAAAGATCCTGAGAAGCAAGGATGGATGGTGAGAATTTGTCCACATATTTTGGACATGTTATCAGAAGAGACCGGTTTTGGACAAGGACATTATGCTTGGTAAATTAGAAGGGCAGTAAATGTGAGGAAGGCCCTTGGAAAGATGAACTGACCCAGTGTCTAAAATAATGGCCTCAAACATAGGAACCAGTGTGAGGACTGCACAGGCCTGGGCAGTGTTTTCCTCAGTCGTGCATAGGGTCACTATGGGTTGGAACTGATTTAATGGCCCCTAAGAAGAATACAACCATCACATCACCTCCAGGAGACCTGGTGCCACACAAAACTCTGTGGTATGGGTTTGTCATGCTGACACCCCAAGTTCCCATGAGATATTAGGAGTGAATTACACATTCACTGAACATGTTCAAAGAACTAAAAAACTATTTTCAGAGCAATTTCTCTAACTTCAGCAGAAGCAGAAAGGGTTTTTTTCAAAAATGAACCTAATATGTTCAGAGAAGCGATGTTGCCTGTTTCTAATATATCAAACACCATGACAATGTCTAGCTGGCCTACCTCTAAAGGAATGGGCTCCTATTTCTACAGTGAAAAGATGGTTAAGGATAAATCACCCATCTGATAATGCTTGGATAAAGTGAAGAATAGTCCAAGTGAAGACACCAATCAAAAAACAATATCTTGGGCTGAGCCCCAGTGGCGTAGGTGTTTGAGTGTGGAACTGCGGCCCGCGGCTTGGCGGTTCAAATCCAGCGGCAGCTCTCAGGAGCAGCACTGGGTAGCGCCCACGACCATCAGAAGGTAGTGATGCCCCCCCAAAAAACAATATCTTAAATCACTCATTAAGATACTAAGATACTGATCTGTATCTTAATATGTTTTTTTTATTAATTCATTTTATTGGGGACTCATACAGCACTCATCATAATGTATACATACATACATACATACATTGTGTCAGTAGTTACATCTTTTCTGGGATGGAGTGATCTTAATATGTTAAATCAAGATTTAAGGTACTGATCTATGAGGATGCCAACGAAGAAGAAATATCTGAAATAAAAATTTTATTTTTTAGGTATTTAATATTTTTCATTAATATTTAAAAGCTATTTCTTTTTTAAAGTTTTTGAGGGGCATCACTGCCCTCTGGTGGGAGTAGGAGACCCAGTCTTTGCTCCTGGAGAGCTGCTGCTGGATCCAAAGCGCCAACTTAGTGGGCCACAGTCCTGCACTCAACCACTACGCCACCGGGGCTCAGCCCCCAAAACTATTTCTTATAATCTAGTTGTGTATACTTCCTTTACTGTTTTTGTGTTAGTCTGGGTAAACTAGAGACACAAAATTCGGTAACATCCTATAACAGAGAGTTTTATATAAAGGTTAATTGTATATTAAACATCCCAACCCAGTCTAGTCCAAGCCCATATGTCCGACATTAGTCCATATGTCCAACATTGATCTACAAAGTCCTCCTCAAAATCACAAAACACAGGCAATGATGTCAACTGCAGGAGGAAAGCCAAATCAGTGAGCATGTAAACATGTCAGTGCTGGCAGGGGTCTCCATGAGGCTTTCCAGCACCCAGGACTACATCAGGTATATGTGGCTTCTCCTTAGCAATATTTAGCAGGAAGTGAGCCTTGCAAGCTGAGGCAGAAAACTAGCTAAGGCAGCTGCACACTGGTCTGATCATCAGAGACCAAGAGACCAGACAGGCAGGCTTGCTGAACCATTTATCTCTCTGCCCTTTCAATAAATCCCTTGTGCTTGTTGGCAAGGTTGGCACAATAAACATTAACTACCAGTTACTATTTAAGTAGGAACTATGAAACAATGAACTATCTTTCTGTGTATTGATTTTTTTAATACTTATAACAGCCATTAGGGTAGTGGATCAGTTTGCTAAATTCTTTAAATTCCATCACTGAAGCTACTCCTCTGGAGAAAGCTAGAGCATTCTGTTCCCAGTCAGTCTCAGAAACCCTGTGAAACATGCCTACTTTGTCTTATAGGGTCCTTTTGAGTCAGAATGGACTTAACAGCAGTAGGTTTAAAATAAAAAAAAATACATCATCATTTCCTCTCCACAGACAACATTTCCTCCCTCACCACTACCACAATCACCATCATCCCTAACACCACCACTCTGTTAGGGTCCCTCTCTCACACGCACTCTCGACCTGCATCTAGTATGAACAACATGCAGAAAATGCAAGAGTGAACTAAGGTCAAAAGTGATTGGATTGCTGCTTCATCCTCCGTGTTGAGAACGGCTACCAGTCACTGTGACCAGCAAATGCCATGCAATATGGGTCATCGTGTGTTTTCTCCTGTACTGTGTGGGTGTAAGAACATACCCCTCTACATCAAGAAGGTGGATTCTCAAGGAAAACTGAAGTGCCATTTCCATAGTCAGAAGAATGGATGAAGGGCATGGAAAAAATCTTCATTGTGATTGTAGGCAACTGAGAAAAGCTTCTCTATCCAGAGAACAGCAGCTTCACGGGTACCTTCTCCTCAGCCAGCACCAGAAAGGACCAGCCGTGCGTAGTGGAAACATTAATAAACATGTGGGGGCTGAATGGTCACAGCATATACAAGGTAAATGGAAGAACGTTGTCTAGTGGAAAGAAGAAGGTGAAAAGTGGCAAGGGGGATGCAGTGTAGACGATAACTCCTCAGAGGAGAAGAGCCTGGGGGAGCTTGCATCATTGTGGCTGGTGATTCAAAGGAAGACTGGTAATTCAAAGGATGGATGACCTCAGACACGGGTGAATTCTGGCACATTCCTCTCTTTGCCGAAAGGAGATGCCGACCATCCGTCACTGCAATTTGTGGTTTTGAGCTTCATAAAAATACTTCCGTTGGGTTCACAGTGGATGATGTAATAATATGAAACCTACCAAATGAACCCACCTGAGAAGATACTGTTTCTATTTATTAATTTTACTCTCGGAGGGCTTACCTTAAATAAAAGCATCGTGATAGATGTATTCCTGTAGCCTGCATTTGTGTGAAGAAAGACACCCTTCAATCCAAGAGAACTTGAAAAAACAGTCATCCAGGTGGTAGGCTAAATCCATATGGAAAAAGTCGTTTCTACCTCTTAAAAGCAGTAGCATTAATGGATGCATCATTTCGGAGGTGGGGGGTGGGGGGTGGGGTTCTGAATACAACCAAATGGGCTACTAAGCTATCTTATCTAAGGTGGATATAGTTGGGCTAATCTATTAGATTACTCCATTGTCTCCTAAGAAGTTCTCGCTTGATATCTGTGTACCTTCAAGACTCATCCATATGGTTTTCTTAGGCCTAGGGACACTTATTTGTTGAGTACAGTTCTACTCTGAAGCATATGAGCTCACCATCAGTAAGATTCACTTGGTCGCAATGAGTTTGATTTTTATATCCCAAAAGTGAGATTAGGTTTTCATCAGATTCTCAACCTGATCTTCTCAGAATCCTCCATGTACAAACCATTTTTATCTTCTGCTAGCCAGTGTAGGAGATCGCCTTCTGTCTCCCTCGGATATACTGTGTCAGTTCAGCCCCTCACTTTTACTTATGTTCTGATATAAATGGATTCTCTCTCCCATTCCCTCCAAATCTCAGCTACCACCTTTCAAGAGCCCGTCTAAAGTCAGCTGTGTTCAGGAAGTCCTCCTGGAGTAGAACACTGGACTTCCATCATGCTTGGCTTCTCTCAACACTTTGAAATTGTTATTTAAGTTGGATATTAAGTATATAGGAATAATGAAATGAGAAGTCTATTGCAGAACCCCTCTCTTAGGGAAGACACAGTTTTGTATGGTTCTTCAAGGTAAGGCAAGAAGGCATGAGTGATAGATGGTAGGTCTGGGGCATAGAGAGAGATGGTCCACTTGCTCCGCCTGAAATAAAAGGTAAGCACTTGTTCACTGCTTCTGGGCAGGATGAAAAGGGAAGAGAGGATTTCGAGAAAGGATAGGGAGGAGAATGGAGAGCTAGTGAGATCATCCAGGGTGGGATCTGCGCAGTGAAGAGCAGCTTGCCTGAGGTAGGTAGTTTGGGGACTTTTATAAAAGAGGAATGCCTCATGCTCTTGGGAATTTGTTTGTGCTGTTGATGTCATTTTTTTCTCTGCTTTCCCCACACCTTTAGGAAAGTCTGGCACTCTCAGAAGAACTTTGAGTGGATAGCTTGGGAGGGAATTTATGAAACAGTATTCGCATGTCATGAAGCTGGAGTAATTATACCAAGACTTGGTAGGAGACTTCAGAAATAATCTTTTGGGAGGTCTAGTCAAGGTAACCCTATCTCAGGGCCTCAAGTTGAATAACCCTGATTACAGAGTACACAGTACTAGGCAGGCACTTCAACAGCGCAATAGTCTCTAAATAAGGACTCTTACTCAAGGTACAACTTTTAGATCCAACTCTTATTTTCCTCACTCATTTTTGATTTCCAAGATGTCTTCCACATTTCTCTCTTCTCTCTCTTGACTCACTTTGTCTTATTTAGAGTGATTTTGCATCTGCTGTTGCTCTGCCTTTCAAGGTAAGCATACAAAAGCCCTGACAATAGACCAAATTATCAAAATAGCTTTTCCCCTACGGTAGTGGGAAACAGGATGCAGAGAAGCTAGGTTTTTAATTTTATAGTTTAATATAGAATTCAATCTACACATATACCTCTGTACATGTAAGTCTTATCAAAATTCCTACTTAAAAGATTCTCTGAAAGTAGGCATCATTTCTTTTTTTGAAATGACTACTTACTTCCTAATGAATACTTCCTTCTTAATTCATCTCATCAACCATCCAGCACAGAGTTAGGCATGTATCTTTCTTTACTCACTGATTCACTAGTGACCTTCAGTAGGTCAGATGGCATTTCTGTTGTGTGTGTGGGGGGAATGGATTAACCTTTGTAGAGTCTCTATTGCATACCATAGAACAAGGCACTTTATATTTAATATCTAGAGTACATTCAATGTCCACTATGTATTAGTACTCTGTAGTTTCTATTATTGAATTATCACTACTAGGTCACCTTATTCACATGCAATAAGTGTGAAAGATGATGACCAGACTCATAAGCATATTATGAACACGTTATACAAACAGTAAGTTTGGGGTTCAGGTAGCATTAAATTTGCTGATATTTCCATAGTGGGAATGGCAGAAACAAAGTTTTTCTGATTCCATAGCCCTTGACTCTCCCCCACCCTTTTCTTTCTTTTTCTCAACTACAGAGCAAATCTGTTTCAACACAGGCAGTTCCTACCTTATGAAAAAGATTCATTCCTGAATGTGTTGCTAAGTTGAACTTAGCAGGTAGATCCTAACAGGTATGCACAGTTCTTGTTTAGCTTTACTTTAGTGCTAGAGAAAAGAACCCTGGTGGCAATGTTCTTCAGCAATGCACTACTAACGACAAGTCAAAGTTTCAAGCCAATAGCTACTCTGCAAGAGAAAGATGAGGTGGTCTACTCCCAACAAGACTTACAGCCTTATTCTGATGCCCACCTTCCTGGTATGATCGTGAAGACAAAATGTGTGAATAAGCAAATGTGGTGAAGAAAGCTGATGGTGACCTGCTATCAGAGGATATAGTATCTGTGATCTTAAAGGCTTGAAGACAGACAAGCAGCCTTCTAGCTGAGAAGCTGCACAGTCCACATGAAAGAAGCACACCAGTCTGTATGATCAAGAGGTGTAGAAGGGATCAGGTATCAGGCATCTAAGACCCAGAACAAAATCATACCCAATGTGAATGGGAAGGTGGGCATGGAATGAAGACCTAATGCCCATCTGTAGACAATTAGATATCCCCTTATAGAAGGATCACAAGGAAAAGATGAGCCAATCAAAGGGCAGCATAGCACCATTGAAACATGAATCTTTCCTCCAGTACTTTAATACTTCCTTCCCGCCCCCCGCTCCTATAATGACCCCAATTCTACCTTACAAATCTGGCTAGACAAGAGCATGAACACTAATGCAGATAAGAGCTGAAAACACTGGGAATCTAGGACAGACAAGCCTCTCAGGAACTATAATGCAAGTAGCCATTAAAGAAGGTGGGGGATGAGTGGGCACCAATCACAATGATCTACATATAACCCCCACCAAGGGGGATGAACAACAGAAAAGTGGATGAAGGGAGACAGTGGAGTAAGCCATGGGGGAAAAAAGTTTAAAGAAATAATCAAGGACTCATGAGGGAGGGAGAGAAGAAGGGTGGGCAAGGTGGAAAATGAACTGATACCAAGGGCACAAGCAGAAAGGAAATGTTTTGCAAGTGATAATGGCAACATATGTACAAATGTGCTTAACACAAGGGATTTATGTATTACAATAAGAGTTGTATGATCCCCCAAATAAAATGATTAAAAAAATTTACAGCCTTCATTGTACAGGGTTGTGAGAATGACATTAACTCAATGGCAGTGAGTTAGTTGATTAGTTATTTAGTGCAAGTTAAGGATCAACGCTTTTTCAATTACTTAAAAATTGTATATGCAACAAGTGATGTTGATTGTGATGAAAAAATTGTTGCAAATAACACTTGATTCAAACATATCAAAATAAGGTCACTATTTACATACCAAGGAAGGGTAAGTAGGAGTTGTTCGAGGAGCCCTGGTTGCATAGTGGTTATGAGTTGGGTGGCTACCCATCTGGCTAGCATTTCTAAAGCACCAACTGCTCCATGAGAGAAAGACAAGGCTCTCTACTCATGTAAAGAGTTGCAGCTTTGGAAACCCTCAAAGACGGTTTTATCTTGGCCGATAGGTTTGCTATGAGTTGGTACAGACCCGATGGCAGTGAGATTTTGTCTTGTTGTTTTTGAGGAGGGAATGGATGTGAATGTTGTTTGCTGTTAGGTGTCATGGAGTTGGTTCCGACCCATGGCAACTTTTTGCACAACAGAATGAAACACTGCCCCATCCCGTGCCATGCTGACAATTGTTCTTACACTTGATCCCATTGTTGTAACCACTGTCATTCCATCTTCTTGAGGGCCTTTTTCTTTTTCACTCTAGTTTTACTTACCAAGCTTGATGCCTTTGTACAGGAATGGGTTTCTTTTAAGATGGGGAGAGGGGGACACATCTCATTCCAAGAGTGTTTTCCATGAGGAACATGATTGATATTTTTTGGATGGACAATTGTTCCTCACGCAGAAATGTTCCATGGATTGCAGGACATTTTGTATCTTCTGTTACTGTCCATTATGTGCCAGTTCTGTCCCTTCTCTGTGTGACCCCCACAAACCAAAATGTTCACAGATGGTTCTGAAAGTCCCTCGAGGCCCTTTCACTCTGAGAACTACTAGTCCAGACCAATTAACCTCTCCAGGTAATTTTCTAACCCTCCACCTCCATCTTGGTATCCCTCATCCATTCACTCTGTGAAGAAATGAATGAGTGAATGGGTGAGGGATACCAGGAACAGCTCCAGCCATAGTAGACCGGTCTTGGGAGGATGAGCCTGTGACCATGGATCACTGAATTCACTGGAGCCTCATGATGATGCCCTAGTGGAATCTTGGGGTGTAGGGTCCATATGTGATCAATGGACCCAGGAGACAGACTTCATCTCTGCTGCAGCTTTGTGTCTAATCAGACCCCTTCTCAGTGCTTTCAAGACTGTTTAAGGAAGACTGAGCTGGCAGCCCAGAGTGGGAGCAGAGGAAAGGAAGGAGGTTCATTGACCTCACGATGGTAAAGTAGAATACCATCATCCTCCACACTAATGCAAACCAGCTGCTGGCTGGCCCCAGCTTGTGATAGAACAGGCGGAATTCTTGAACACTGAGTTATTCTTAGAAGCATGTGCACAGCCCCCCCTGGCAGGGATCATTGTGAACTGGCTGTTGCCAGCCCCCTGTCAGGATGCTGTGCCAGCAGACTCAAGAGTGATTGTTCTCACTTATGAAAAATAACTTTGGGATTTTAATTTCAAATTACCCACAGAGCGAAGGTCTGGGATGCGGTAAGGACAGTGAGGAGAGCAGACGAATGAAGGGGAAGAGGGACAGGAGGGCAGGAGCCATTAATTTGACAATATTGGAGGTCTACTCAGGGCAGATGTTAGGGTTCTCATCACATTTAGCCTTCCCTTGGAATTTCAACGGGGTCAATTCCAATTCATAGCACCCCTGTGAGACAGAGGAGAAGTTCCTGTGTGGTTTGCTAGGCCACTCTCTTTATGGTAGCAGGCTACCAGGTCTTTACTCGACTGAGTAGCTGGTGAGTTTGAACTGTCCACTTCTGGGTTTAGGAGCCTTTGAATAAGCAACTGAGTAAGCACCCATTTACCCATTGTTCCACCAAGCGTCCTTTGGAAAGTTGTCTAGACCAGGCTGTACCTGGTAAGTGGTGTTCATTATGAGGTACGTGTTCTTGTGCTACTTCACAAGAAACGGAGTGTTGCACAAGGAAACTTCCCACCATTATCAGGTGGCAGAGGCAGGATTTGAACCCAGGCCAATTGACTCCTGCCTGTGTGGAGCACCAACTCCTTGCCAATACTGCAGTGGGTACCTGAAGCCGAATATGAAGGCAGAATCGCAGCCATCAAGCTTCTTTGTCACACGATCTATGGGCAAGGCAGTCAGAGAGATAATCGTCCTTAGATGAACCAGGATTTATGAAGTAGGTCAGAGCTACTGTGGAACTCTATGGAGATGTTTTGGGAAGCTTCTGTCGAGGAAGTTACAAGTCTTTTCTAGATGCAAGAGCAAAAGAGCACTTCAAACAGAGTGGTGGTGGGTGTCTGACCATGAAGCTAGAAAAGCTGAGCCTGGATTGATACTCATAAGGGACTCAATGGGTCTTTAGAGCAGGGTGCATGGAAGGGAGATGTGAGATGAGATGGCTCCAGAGATGAGCAGAACCTTCCCATGAAGATTTTAATAGAACAGATTATCAAAGTGTTCTAACCTTATCTTGGAGAAAGGATTACATATTCATTTGGTTAGTCATTGACTTTGTTGTTGTTGTCAGGTACCATGGAATTGGTCCTGACCCAAAGAAAGCCTATGTTCAACAGAATGAAACGCTTCTCTCCTCACCACTCACCACGGATGGTCCTAGGCCCTCTTCACAACTGATATGTTTGAGTCCATTGTTGTAGACACTGTGTCAATCCATCTCATTGAGTTTTCTTCTTTTTTTTTTAAAAAAAAATCATCTTTTGCTTGACTTAAGCATGATGTCAATTTTCAGTTACTTGTTCCTTCTGATAGCGTGTCCAAACTATGCACTCTGGATATGTCAGGATGAACTGTGGACATGTCATTCACTTTGTGAACAAATATTTGTTGAGCACTTAACCTCATGCCAGGGATTCTGCATTGAAGTCTTTTAAGCTGCAAGCAAGTACATGGTTTGTATTTTAGAAAAGATATGGAGGCTATGTGGGAGATCATGAAGGGACCTCCACAGTGGCCCAGGTGAAAGATGATCCAAGAATGACCAGTGGTAGCAGCTGAGGGTTTAGAAACATATATGACATCATGGGAGACATCTGTACTTGAAGTACATAGAGAATTAACTGAAACTCCTTGTTTCCATGATTGAGGCCATGGATTAATGCCCACATCATGGGAAGTATCTGAAAATGTAGGCTGTTATCCAGGACACACAGGCACGTCTACTCCCACCAGCAGAACAGTTTGCTTACCCAGGATCATTTGTGCCTGGTCCCACGCTTATCTTGTCTGTCTTTGGTATTCATTACTTAAGGAAATATCAGCTAGACTAATGAAATATGTGGATTCAGAAGACAGATGTTGTTTCTGTGAATGCTATGGATGCTGAGCTGAAAGTATGGAAAAGATTTACAAAGGAAACTTGCTAAAGCAACAACAACAACAAGCTAGGAAATTGGAGGCGAGTGGAACAATGGCAGTATTGGGAAAATCATAAAGTCCTAGAAAGATTCTGCACTCAGATTGCTTTGCAAGGTCTTTAAGGTCTCTCGCTACTTCAAAGAAACTGATGCAGGAAATTGTGGATGATGCATTATGGGTGTGGTTTATGTAAGAAAGATGACAAGGAGCTCCACTTCACAGACCCATTTTCAAAGAAAAACCTTGGCTCCACATCAAAAGGATGCTGAATGAATGTGCACTTATATGTTTTAAGTTAAAATTAAACAGGTTTGAAGTATGTATGCATCTTTTTTTTTAGCTTTAAGAAAAGTTTATATTGAAGTTTAGCATACACAGAGCAAAGTGTATCATGGGATGTATTTTTACAAGGTGAGTACCTGACGCTAATCTGCAACTAGATGATAAAGCAGGGCTTTGGCAGCACCCTGAAAATCTTTGTAAATGCCAATCCTGGCTGTTACACATTCCCACCTTAACTGTAACCATTTCTATCTACATCAATGACTTCTGCATATCATATAAATGAAATCAATTCATATGGCTTTAATATGTTATTATTTTTGGTTTTGGCTTGATTTCCTTATGTCTGGAGTGATGTCTGTAAAAGCCATCCGTGCCACTGAATTCAGCAAAGATTTGATTAATCTCGTTGTGATATGGCATACGGTGAGCCACCTAAAGGTGGACACCAGGTAAGCACAGTGGAATCCCTAAACGGATGCGAGTGAGTGATCACTAGGTAACGAAGCCATCACCTGTCCACCATCTAAATCGAAAAGGTGCTTTTGGAAGTGGTGACTAACCCAATTTACCTCTTCATTCCACGTTGAAGGAGTCGTCTGCTGTTCCTGTCACCATTGCTGTGAAGGTGAATTGCCCTTGAATCAGTTTTGACTCACTGCACCCCGACGCACAACAAAGGGAAACACCATCTGTTCCGGGGCCATCTTCTTCCTTGCTCTTTTGTTCCAGCCCATGGCTGCAGCCAGTGTGTCAATATGCCTTGTGGAAGGTCTTCCTCTTTTCTGTTGCCCCTCCACTGTGGTTTCTAGTGTCTGGCTATGATGAGAAATATGTGTTCTTAACGTTGTCTACACAAGTCTTTTGCTGAATTATGCATGCATTTCTTTGGGATATAGGTTGAAGAAGAAAAACCAATGAATCCTAAGTGGCACATCTATAAGGGTTTAGCAAATACTACCCAACAGTCCCCCAAAGTGGTTGTGTCAGTTTGTATTTTCACTCACAGACTATGGGAGTTCCAGTGACTTCAATATCTTTGTCAACATTTGTTACTGTCAACAGTGTTACTGTGGCATTGTTTTAAATGTTAGTGTTTTTCGTGGAGTGGTCGTTCACTTTTTTTGTTGCTGTTGGTTTTTCAGTAAACTGTTTATCTTAAAATAATTTCTGACTTACAGAAAATTGTAAAGATAGCACCGTTTTCCCATTGCTAACATCTTACCACAATAGATTTGTCACAGCTAAGAAACTGACATTGGTACATTACTATTAAGAACATTCCAGACATTACTTGGATCTCACCAGTTTTTCCATGATTTTCCTTTTTCTGTTCCAAGATTCACTCAAAAAGACTAAATTGGGTATAATTGTCATTTCTCCCCAGCATTCACTGGTTGGTGACAGTTCCCCTTATTTTCTGTGTTTCTTAAGTGAGTTTCATGGTCTTGAAAAACACAGGGCAAGTGTCCTCTTGAAATGTCCCACAATCTGGGTTTGTCTGATGTATTTTGCATGATTAGAATGGGGTGATGGGTTTTGGAGAGGATATCACAAAAGTGAAACACATCTTGCTTCTTAAACGAAGGAGTACCTTATATCAGCATGACATCACTGATGATGTTCACCTTTGAACTAACTCAGCAGTGTTTCCCATCTTTTTCACTAGGGTATCATTCTCCCATTTCTGTATAGTTTGGAATTAAGTTACCAAGACTACTTCCTCACCAAAGGGGAGGGGATTAAATTTCACCCTCTAGATGGAAAAGTAAAGACCTATTATTTGAATTCTCAAAGAAGGTTTATATCTTCTCCCATGAAGCAATGAAATGATTGATCCATTCATATTTTAATGTCCCTAAAGATTTATGTACATTTATTTCATGCTTTAAGTTATAATCCGATGTTGTATGTCTTATATTAGGTTCACTAGGAAAGCAAAACCGCAGATACACACAGGCACACACACAGGGTGAGAGACAGAGTTGATGAGGGGTGGAGGAGGAGAGAGAGAGGGGGGAGAAATTTATATCAAGAAAATGGTTCACATGGTTCTGGAAGGAGACAAGTTCAAGTGCAGGCAGGCCCCAGTCTGTGGGTCAGATGTTAAACTAGAGGTTCCTTTTGACTCAGTAACCATGGAGCTGATGAGTCCAAGGTCACCATGAAGACCACAAAAGGCTGGTTGCTGCACAGGGAGATGTTCCCAGTGTCAGTAGGTCATGCTGTGGCTGCAGAGATGAATTCCAGGATCATCAGGCAGTTTGGCAGGCCATTAGCTCGAGTCCAAAGAATAAGAGATCTATGAACCAGATGCAGGATTCGGACCCAGCAAAAGGCAAGCGTTTCAATAGTGCCCACTTATATTGAAAGCAGCCACACTTCTGGGGAAACTCCTTTCAATTGTGTCAAGCCTTTTACCTGAGTAAGGGTATTACATGCCACCCCAATCTTCGTACAGTCAATTGCCTTCTCTTGGCCGATCCCATTATAGAGCTGATTACATTGTGTTAGGTCATATCATGGGGTATTACTAGGTCTTTACTGCTAAACCACTGAGAATCCCTGGCCAGCCACGTTGACCCAAACATAACTACAATGCTATATTACTTTTAATTTTTGAATGCTATTTTTACTTGGTTTTTCCACTAGAAAATGAAGTGAGACTTATTTTGTTGTTCAGATATTTCCAGTGGCTCCTCTTTCTCTTTATTGTGCCTTCTATCTTTTTGTTTCTGAAATACTTCCTTACTTCTTGGTGCCACAAGGATAGTTCAGACTCATACAGCATGCCCCGCCCCAGCCTTAGAATAAACCATTTCTCTAAGAAGACATGGCTCCTTTTATTGAAGAATAGTTTACAGAAACGAAGATCTTGATTCTGGTGTCTCACTGTGACTTTGCTCACTGTGAGCAACAAGAATTTGCTCACTGTGAGCAACAAGAATTTGTTTATTGGCTATTTGAATATTCTTTTTAATGAAATATCTTCAGATTATTTTTCTACTGAAATGCTTACATTTTTCCTTATAAGTAGGCATTTTTCTTAAAAAATCATATTCTGTATTGGTGGTGCATACAATTTGTGATTGACTGCTAACCGAAGCTTTGGCAGTTTAGACACTCCATGGAGAGTCATGGAGGAAGTGCCTGGTAATTTGTTTCCATAAGGTCCACAGCCAATAAATTACTATGGAGGTCAATTCTGTTTTATAATACATAGGGTCATCAAGAGTTGGCATCTGTTTAACAAAAACACTTTTTAAAAAAGAAGAGAAACTGCAGGAGGATATCATGATCTTCATTTTTGAAAAGAGAAAATGAACTCAGTGCAACTACTAATACTCACAAAGTGTTACTGTTGTTACTGCTGTTACATGTCATTGAGTTTGTTCTGACCCATAGCATAGAGACTGCTGTTTCCATAAGTATTGATTGTGGATCCAAGCAAGACAAAATTTTTACAGCTTCAACTTTTTCTGCATTTGGCATGATGTCCAGTTGTGTGGCTTTTGGTCTTCTTTACACTTAGTCATAATGCATACTGAAGACTCCAATCCTTGGCACTCATCAGTAAGTGCTTTAAGTTCTCCTTATATGATTTTGACAAGATATAAAACAAGGGCACCTGACAGCAGGTGCAATCCCCTTATGTGGCAGTTACATAATTTCACAGCAATTTGATAAATAATGTCTAGAGTTGGAGTCTGGTCCGTCAGTCAGGTTACAGCCTGATGAGGCCCCCTTATGTGCATGGCCTTCTAATGGGAACTTCCTCTCAGTTGATTCGACCATTAGAAGAAGTGGGTCTCTCTCTCTCTCTCTCTCTCTCTCTCTCTCTCTCTCTCTCCTTCGTCTGCCTTCGTCTTCCTGTTGACAAGCCATGTGGAACTACATTGAGACCTGAGTGATCCTTGCGGCAGCAAATTGCAGAGCCAACCCTGGGATGCTTCCTGGGCGATTGGATCCACGACAGTATTTACCCACCGGCCTGTGATCTTCCTGAATTTGGCATCCTTGTGAGTGGCAACATAAGTCTGAAGAGGGATTTATGAACTCGTATCAGACATGAGATATTGTCAGATTTATGGACTTGACCTGGAGTGGGCTGGGATGTTTTCTCCATATAGAATTACTCTTTGACATATAGCTCCCTATTACACAGGTTGATGAATTTGTTCTTCTAGCGAACCAGAATAACACACCTTCTGCAGCCTTCAAAAGTTATTCAGGAGACATTTTACATAGGGGTTTAGGCTTGTCCATCCAGCTATATTTGAGGTTGCATAGATCCCCCAATTTATTTGGCCTACAGCATCCTTTTCTGAAAAAAAAAATTACCCAGTTCCTTGCTGGCAATTTAAACCTGTTAGATGATAGCCTTGAGTCCAGGATAAAGTGTAAGCATCTGATTTGTTTCTCCCTGGATTGTTACAGCACCCTTGGGGATGGAATCACCTCCTTTTGGAAACCCTGGTAGATAAACAACAAGAGTGAGCTGGGGAAGGTCTAGACTAGGATGCAGCCCAGTCAGAATAGAGTCAGGTGAGAGGCTATTCCTTCCGGTCTAGAGAACAGGGAGATTCTATTTGCTTAAGTCTGAAACTCAGAGTTTCATGGTTTTATGCTTTTGAAAAGAGGATGCACCTTACAATATAAATCAAGAGAAACTTGTCGCTGCCCGGTCTTGGAGGAAGCAGTAAAAGAGTTGTAATTGCCAACATATGCGCTGCCCTCAGCCCTTCATCTGACTGAGGCTTTTGTTATTTAGCTTGGGAGCACTTTCCATGACCAATTTTGATGCAAACACTATTCACTACATGAGGCTTCTTCTTAAAAAAGCATATGTGCTAGGATGATGCCTTGAAAAACAACTTGTTGAATCCACAGGTTTCCCAAACTGTACTAGGAAGAGACACAAATGCAATGGAAATTGTCAAGTCTTTTGGAATACCGCATAGCTTTTTCAAAGCCCACAGAGGTTAGTGGGAGCGAATCGTGTCCTGAATGAAATCAGTCAGAAAAAATACATCTGTCAGGGGCGTTCTGATGACTTTCAAGAGTAGCTTTCAGCTTTCAGGAATATGCCATTCAATTCAGCTGGGGGCGGGAGGGCACAGTTAATTGAAGTAAATCAGAAATGCAAACCATCTCCAGTATTCTTTTATATGCCTGGAAGTTATTCTGTTAGTCTGAAAAGGTCAAGATCAAAGATTCCGTCATGAGAACTGCAGCCTATGATTACAATGCAGGCTTGAACACCAGCGTGCCTGGATTTGTATCTTTGCTTCTCTCCAGCTATAGAATGGGAGTCTCTCAGTGGTGTCCCTGATTAGCTTGCTCTGCCATTAACCAGAAGGTTCGAGCTGTGATTGTACCTAGAGGAGCCTTGGAGGAAAGGCTTTCAAGCACACACGTAGTCACTGAGTTAGAATGAACTGGATGGCAATGGCTTGGGTGGGAAATCATAGAGTGTTCCCTCTGCCTCGGCGCCCTCAACTTGAAGTGTGGCTAATGCTGTTAGGTGCCATCTAGTTGCTTCTCACTCATAGCAGCAACCTTACATACAACAAAATGGAATACGGCCCAGCTCCACAATTAGTTGTATGTTTGAGCGTTTTGTTGTAACCACTGGGTTTATCGATCTCATCGGGGGTCTTCCTCTTTATCACTGTCCTAATTCACCAAGCATGATGCCCTTTTCTGGGGACTGGTCTCTGTAATGATATGTACAGAGTACATGAGATAGATTCTTGCCATCCACCCATCTAGAGATCATTCTGGCTTTTCTTTCTTTTTGTTTTTTTGGGCATCACTGCCCTCTGGTGGTGGGAGTAGGAGGCCCAGCTCCTGTGGAGCCGCTGCTGGAATTGAACTTCCATCCCAGTGGGCTGCAGTCCCGCTCACAACCACTACGCCACCGGGGCTCAGCCCTCTAGCTTTTCTTTCAAGTCAGATTTGTTTATTCTTATTACAGTCTATAGTACTTCCCATCTTCTTCACGAGTTCCGTAAATCAAATGCATCAGTTCATCCTTGGCTGTCTGTATGTCTAATTTTCACATACTTATGAGGCATCTGTAATATCATGAGATCTCACCTCCATCCTCAAAGTGACTCCCTCGCTCTTCAACACTTCCAAGAGATCTTGTGCAGCAGCTTGACCCAATGCCTTTTATCTCTTTGACTGCTGCTGCTGCTGTGAGCATGGGTTAAGGATCCAAGCAAGATGAAATCATCAACAATTTTAATATTTCCTCCATGTATCATGATAGTGCCTGTGAGTCCAGTGGTGAGGATTTTAGTTTTCTTGACATTGCGTTGCCATTCATTTTGAAGGCTGCGTTCTTTGATCCCCATCAGCAGTGCCTCGAGTCCGCCTCACGTTCAGCAGGGAGGGTTGAGCCATCATATGTGGATAATGACAGGAGCCTCGTAGAGTCGTTAGAAGGACTAAACGAGTCTGGGCATACACAACACTTTAAAGAACAACAGATAGATAGCAAGTGATCCATTAATTGTCATGATACGGACAAGAAGCATCACATTGTCCCTGATGACACCTGTGGTCAAAGCTGAGTCAGAAAAACATTTAGATCCTTAACCTGAGGAAGTCTCAGGTGCTAATCGTGAGCACGACATTGATACAGGAAGTGGTATGTAAGGATATGGCTTCCTGTGTGCTGCTGTCAGCTGGTCAAGATGTTTTTGTGCTTCTTGCTCTTCCCTTATATTTAATGTGGTGTCTCTGTGTCTTATAGTTCTTTAGTTTCCCCAGCCCTCTCCCACTTTCATTAAAGTTGGTGTTTCATTATTCTTTCAATAACTGGAATCTGTATGCCACATTCAGTCACCAGCAGTGCCCTCCCAGCCACCACCACCATCTTTCGCCTGAGCTATTGCAGCTGTGTGGTAGCAGGGATTCCCCACAGGCTCCCTTGTCAATTTTGTGATCTTTGCCGCACACAAATGACCCGTTGGACTTATGCTGTGTTCTACTGAAAAGACTCTTGTGTCTTCCCATTGTCCTCAGAATACAGTTGAACCTCCTCAACATGCTTCACCACGTCTTCCCCAGTGTGCCCACTTTCCAGGCCCGTGGTCTACAGTCCTCCTGGCTCTCCATACCCCAAACTGTCCCAGCAGATCTTCCAGAGCCTCAGGCATTCTGCTCAGTCTTGGCTGCTCTCCTCCCTTCATCTGAAGATGCCCCTGCAGCACTCCTCCCCACCCTGGAGATTTCAGGAGCTTAGATTTCATGTGCTTAGAGAAGCCTCCCCTGATTCTAAAACTGAATCAGACGTCTTGTTACTTCCCTCCTATTATCCTCCCCTAACACTTCTTTCAGTTAGTGATTTTTTACTCCTTGGGAGTCTATGAATAGCTTTCTTCACACTAACTTGTAAGTCCCCAAAGAAAATAGATTGTATATATTTCTTAAAGTGGTAAATTCATAGTACCTGGTATAAGATAGCTGACCTATAAGACCTGTCATGTTCTTCCACCTCTCTTCTCTCCCTTCTTATTCATCTACCTGTCTAGTACCTTTGTGGTGTGAATGATTAAGCCCTCACCAGCTAGCTGAAAGGTCAGAAGTTTGAACCTACCCAGAAGTGCCACAGAGATAGGCCTGGTGATCTCCTTCTGAAGATCACAGCTTTGAAATCTCTATGGACCAGGCTGACTGCACACATGGGCTCACAACAGGTAGGAATCATCTTGATGGTAATGACAGCCACACATATGAGGGTGTGACTATGTATGTGTGTTGCATGGTGCTATTGAGTTGACTTTGCTTCTAGGTAACTTTGCATGCGTGAGAGTGAAGCTTTGCCTGGTTCTGTTCCATTTTCATGATGGTTATTGCACTTGGTCCATCATTGTGGCAAGTGTATCCATTCTCTTTCAGTGATGGGTTTCCTCTTTTTTGCCGATCTTCTGCTTTCACAAATGCTACATCCTTTTCTAGTATCAGTTTTTTTTTTCTGACATGTGTTCAAAGTGAGGAGTCAAAGTCTTATCAACCGTACTTCTGAGGAGCATTCTGCTTTTGTTTTTCTCCCTAGCAGGATTTGGGTATCCTTCTGGCAGTCTATGGCACATCCAGTGTTCTCTGCCAATACAGTTGGAATGCATCGATTCTTCTGTCCTCCCTTTTCCTTGTTCAGTGTTCACATACAGGTACATATCGGGTGATCAGAAAGACCTTAACTGAGGTGCACCATAGCGATGGAAGTGACATCGCTGCCTTTTAAAAACTTTAAAGAGGTTATTTGTAGCAGGCTTTTCCTCCATGTAGGATATCATTCCATTACTTGACGGCTGTTTCCTTGAGTGATGATTATAGACCTAGTACAGTGAAATAGTTGGCAACTTCATTTTTCTCCATTTATCACTATAGAAAGAGAAAGTACAAGAGTTTTATCTTCCATATTGTTTAACATATAAAACGCATAAGTAAAACACGTGAGTTTATCATGTATAAAGGAGGCCTGGTAGCGTCATAGGCTGCTAACCCCAAGGTCAGCACTTATGGGATACAGATGAGACTTACTACTCCCATAAAACATGCTGCAGAAACCCACGGGGGCAGCTCTTCTTTTCTGATAGGGATCAGAATCAACTTGATGTCAGTAATTAAAAAATAAGCAAAACAGGCTATCACTTGGTAGACGTTTATAAATACACACTTCCATGTTAGCAGCACCCAAATCATCCAACTAACAGGCCATCGGCAGCATGCAGATGCCGTCCTTGTGCCCCTGCTAGGGCAAACCCCCAAGGAGATCTTCCTGCCACCTGTAGCTTGGATTTCATCAACAGAGGTGTGCTCGGCCTGCTTTGCACACCTCTGGAGCTTTGAGCATATGCCTGTGTCTGGCTCCTTTGGCTCACTGCTTTGTGTGCGAGCAGTGTGCAGGTTGTGATGTCCTGACAGAAGGTCGAGCCCTCTGTTGTATGGATCTGCCCTCTCTTCTTTGCCCCTTCTCCTATTGGGAGCCAGCAGAGCTGTTTTCCATATGGGGCTATGATAAAGAATCCTGCCCTGGACGTTCTTTAAGGGCTTGCTCTGTGGCACTGGTTTCTAGGGTGTGTCACCAGGGGTACAAGTGCATTGTATATATGTTCTGTCAAATAGGTACTTGCCAAGATTTTTTTTTAATAGAAGAGTTTAATGTAAGATGGAAGGAGTCCTTCCCTTTGTTTCTGGTGAGGATTTTGCCAGAGTTTTCGAGTTTCCTGTACTCTCTCTTCCATTGTGGACCACACAATCGCCCAAGATAAACTAACAAACAAGTCCACCAGTGCTGGGAGCCCATTCTGACTCCCGGCGACCCCGCGTGCCATAGAGTGGGGCTGTTCTGGTGGGTTTCCTTGACGGTCACCTTGGCAGACACAGAGTGCCAGTCCTTTGTTCTGCCGCTCCGGTGGATGTGCTCAGCGTTTAGATGAAGAAATCAAGAGCAAATCGTCTTGAGAGGGATATAAGCCAATTGCCCTGATGCCAGGGAGAGGTCACAGAGATGGGGACTGCTGGCCCAAGTCTCCTTTTCCATGCCCAGTGAGAAGAACTGATCTTAGCCATGGAAGGTGTGGTGTGCTGTGGTCTTGTCCAGCCCACTCCTTCTCCTCACTATACCCTCTCTCCTCTCCTTTCTCTCCTGGCACTGCCACACTCTTTCTTGCTATCTTGAGGGAATGAGCTTCCAGGGACACTTTTGACAGCATATCAGTTACATGCTTCCTAAAGTCAAAAGTTTTGCTCAGACCCCTACTGGGCATTTGGGTCCACCATTGGGAAGACAGTCGGCCCATTTGTAAGAGGCTGTTTGTGATGGGTGAGAGAAGACTAGGAGGCAGGACTAGCCTACTCAGGCCACCAAGGTCTCTCTGGTTAAACCTTTCTCCCCTTTTGGGTTAGCATAGAGAACCTCTACCATGATCTCTCCCCTCTAGGTACAGCAGGAACAATGTTGCTATCATACTCACCCACCCCTGGCTGCTGGAAGACCAGGAAGTTGAGGCCTGGCTCCAGATGGGAGACTCCCAGGAGAGAGTGGTACCACATACAGGGGAAAACTGAAGGCAAAATCAGAAATCAAGAGCCAGAGAGTCATCCTTCAACATGAAGGCTAGTCTTAGAGTGCCAGAAAGTGTCGCTGGAAAAAAGAAACAGGTACAGGTGTCTTGGAGGCATGTTGACTTCAGACCGTGCATGCGCCCATGCGTGTGTGGTGGCAGATTGTGTTAGGTCTTCATTCATCTCAGCACTCTGTTGATACACAGCTGGGCAGGGAAATCTGGAACCCGGCCAGCCAGGAGTCTTGCTCTTGCATATGCACGAGCCCTCCCTCTGCTGCCTTGCCAGCAAGCCGGTGCTTGCACCATGCAGAGCAGCATGTGTTGGGGGTTGACATCCCAGCCCCACGCTCACATGCCATCACCCCTGGCTGGAGCAACCCCACATTCTTAGACACACTATGTCATGGCAAGAGGTGAAGTGCTCTGTCTGGTCCACTCTCCCCCAACGTTACCACTCAGGCAACAGAAGGGGGGTTGGGAAGGAAGAACCTTGCAGATTCTGTACTCCATGGTGATGTTTTTTGAGGAGCTTTTCTCATCAGCATCCCACCAGATGAGAGGCAAAAACCCGTTATGCACATGGTCCTCGAGGAAGCCAGACACAGAGAAGGCCTTGCAGGCTGGGGTTTTACAGGATTATGTCCTGGAGGAGTCATGACCACATTTTCTTCCCCTCAGCATTTTGCTTTAGCTCATCAACATCTGTAAATACGGAACCCTGCGATGCGCGAAAGGAGACCTAGTAGTGTAGTGGCTCTGCATTGACTGCTAACCATAAGGTCAGTAGGTTGAAACCACCGGCCTCCAGGGAAGAAAGATGAGGCTTTCCACTTCTGTATAAAAAGGTACCATCTCAGAAACCCACAGGTCCAGTTCTATCCAGTCCCATGGGGCTGCTCTGAGTCCAAATGGACTCCATGGCAGAGAGATGCTCTTGTTTCGACTGTGTGCTAAAACCACTTGCTGTGGAGTTAATTTTGACTGGTGGCAACTTCCTGTGTGTTCTAGGAGAACTGTGCTTTGTAGTGTTTTCAAGCTGACTTTTCAGAAGCCAATGACGAGCATGCCTTTCTTCTGAGGTACTTCTGGGTCACTGGTGTGTCCTGGTCTTTAGGTTAGCAGCTGAACGTGTTGTCTGCACCACCAGGCATGCAAAAGGAATCCCTTTTGAGGGCAAATGGTGCTGTTGGCTAAGTCGTGGCCACTAGCTGAATGGTCACGGCCTAACTAGAGAGTGTGGAGTTCTTCTCTGTACACTCGGGGTCATCATGATGAGGAATCACCTGAAGGGTCCCTAACAACAACACTCTTGATAGCGCAGTGGTCAGGGGTCAAGTCCTCCCTTTCACACTAGAAACCTGCCCAACCCAGCTCATGAGGAACCACTTCTTTTTAGGAGTGGAGTCTGCATGTTACCAAGATGATGAACTGGGTTTCTGCAGAGTCCCAGGCTAGAACAGGGTGGGAGAAAGGGTCTAGCAGTTTACTTCCACATGTCAACCAGTGAAAACTATTGGAATCAGAGTAGTTAATCCACAGTTGGTCTCTGGAACAGTGCAGGACCAGGCAGTGGTTAGTTCCATTGCACCAACCATGCGTCAGGGGCAGACTGGATGGCAGGAAGCAACAGCTCTGTATGAGGTGTTGGCGAGCAGTGAACCAAACAGACTGGGTCTCTGTTTTCCAGGGAGCATGTGCCCAGTGCAAGGACTTGTGGGAGACTCTGAAGGAGTTCCAGATTAGTTATTTCAGCATCTACAAATAAGTGTCTCTGTGTCCATGATCTTGAAAAATGACTGAGTACCCCTTCTGTCCTTGAGTCTAGACCAGCCTTTTGACTTGCTGTGGTCAATAGAAGGCTATAGCAGTGAGCCTGCAGCAACTGTGTGTCCTGGTCTTAAGTGATTATGCATTTGCCCTCTTTCTAAGACCTTGTTTCTGCCATTGAACCAACCTTAGCCAAGTCTGCTGGAGGATGAAAGTCCAGTGGAGAAGTGCTTGTTCATCCAGGTAGATGCCATCCTAGATGAATCTAAACCACCATGCAATGGTTCCGTCTACATCATCTGAATTGTCTACTCAAACTATAGCTGGCCACACACACAAGACTAAGCCCAACAAAGACCAAAAGGACTTTTCAGCTCAAGTTCTCAGTAGACACATGACAATAATAAGCATTTGGGTTCTAGGGTGATTTGTTACATAGCAAGTAACTTATTTGCTGAAAGGGAGAAGGGATTAAAACATCTGCTGATGAATGAAGATCAAGGATCACAGTCTTCAGTATGGATTGCAATGCAGCATAAAAAAACCCCACATCCTCTCAACTAGACCAAAAAAGTAGCACCCTGAAAAATGGAGAACAGATTGAAGTTGTCAAAGAGTTTGCCTTCCATAGATCCACAATGAACCCTATGGAAACAGTTGTCAAAAGATCAAAGGACTCACTTGGTTGGGTAAATGTGCTGCACTAGACATCTTTAAAGCCCTGGAAAACAAGGATGTTACTGTGAGGACTGAGGTACCTGTGGCCCAAGCCACAGTATTTTCCTTTGCCTCATACGCATATGAAAGTTGAATGTTGAATAAGGAAGATCAAAGGAAAAGCAATGCATTTGAACTCTTGGAAGAAGTACAGCCAGAATGCTTGTTCTTAAGAGGCAGGGATGGTGAAACTTCGTTTCACATACTTTGGACATGTTATTGGAAAAGACCAGTCTCTGGAGAAGGACAGTAGGCTTTGTAAAGTAGGGGAGCAATGAAAAAGAGGAAGGTCCTCAATAATATGGGTTAACACAGTGGCTACAACCAAGGGCTCAAAAATAAGACCAATTGTGATGACGATGATGATGATGACGATGCAGGACTCAGGAGTGTTCTGCTTTATTGCACATTGGGGTACTGTGAATTGGAACCAACTCAACAGCGCCCAACAAAAATCACAACATGAGCTCACTGATAAACTACAGATGGTCTAGGTTTCACCCTGGAGGACCCACCATTTAGTGAATACCCCGTAACTCTTTGTGTCCTGAGACACATGGATATGAGGTGACGAGCTTAGGAGTTAAGATCTTTGTAATAGGCGCCTAGTAGAATTGAGTTTGAATCCTGGTTTTGCCAGAAAGCCCTATCTTTTTCCTACAGAGTGACAGGTGGTTTCAACCACAGACGTTATGGATCACAGTCCAACAGGAAGAGAGGCAGGACTCGGTAAATAGATGCAGAGTTCTGTGAGGCAGATTTGAACATGGGGAAGGACTTAATATTTTTAGTGTGAGCTGGGAGATGTTGGCGTTGAGTGGGGTCATAATGTCCTTGGTGATCCAGCTGTGTGTCTGGAGAGATGTTGAGATATGCTCCTTCTATTGGATCCAACTGTTCATGGACTAGACGGGAGCAATGCAGGGGGTCAAGTCCCCATTCTATTGCTTGGGTTGCTCTGACCGTGCCATGCTTCCTGAGGACAAGAGATGGTGACTTGAAATCAGGAGGTGAGTAGCACCAGAGTATGTTTGTGCTGTTGCCTGAGAAACTGGTCAGCTTCATTTGGGAGCAGGAAGAGGGGGCCTGGAGGAGGAGAGTATGGGAATGGTTTAGACCATGGCCTTGGAGAATGAAATCTATTCTACAATTTGTGGTAGCTAAAATTCCCTTCAGAGGATGTAGTAAAAGATAATAAAGTTGGTGGTTATAGTTATTATTCTAAATGTGCCGCTTTTCCCAAACATATCTTCCCCACTCTACCATATACTCACCATGGACAGACACACAGCGTATACACAGAGTACACAGAAACAGTAAGCACAGAGCCCACACTAGACACACAGTACACACTAAGCACAACGCATACACATAGGGCCCTCACAGCACCCTGAGCAAAAGCACATGTTACACACATCATAATCATACAGTGCACACACTGAGTATACACACAGTACATACAGCACATGCACAATATGCTCACAGAACATAGTATATATACACAGCATACAAATTGAACACAGCACACAAGCACACTCACAATACATATTCAGTGCACACATAGTACATACACTGTTCTTAAACAACACACACGTGCAGTACACATCCATTCATCCAGACTTACATACATACATACATACACATGTACATATACCCACCACATTCCCCAGGCACTTATAGTGCTAAGCGAGCACATCTGACTCTATCTCTTGCTGTCCTTCCTTTTAATCCACGGTTCTTCTGATGGCCACGGTAGGTGAATGGTCAATGTATCTTTCAACCTGTGCCAGTGGACACAATGTGGTTGAATTTGAGCTCCAGGAATAGCCTTATGGGGGACTGTGTTCATGTAGAGAGAGGTAAGACTAAGTCCATGCTCCCAGACCCCAGCCACTTAAAAATAATTTTCATCATTCTCAATTCTTATTGCACACTGCAATCACCTGGAAAATAAAAATCTGTACTCAGAAGCATTCTTAGCAATTTTGATTCAACCAGGCAGACAAGATGTGTAAGCACTGGCAGTTACGAATCTATTCCCTGGGAATTTTAATGTGCGGCTGGGGTTGAGTGCCAAGATTCTCTCTTAGCACTAAATGGCGGCTGCCAACCTCCAAAGCCCTGAAGCAAAAGGTGACCTTTCTTGGAAGCCCCCTCACCTTCCTTCACCCAAGGCTGCATGCCTCCTCAAATGGTCATCCCACTAAAAAGGTCACCTGATGGTCTTGTGGGGACAACGTGTCCCCAAACTAACTTTTTAAAAATCGTTAACCAGTAAAACCAGTTAATAATGAGCATGATTGGCTTCTTATCAGGCATCACTTAAAATGTACTTTCATTTTGCTTTCAGTGCATTTTACACAACAAATCAGGTCCCCATTTGACAATGTCTACACTAATTGTTTAGGGCCAATTGTCGCTCTCCCTTCCCCCACCCACAATGTATCAGCATTCTCTTTCATTGAGTTCTGCTTGTACCTCTTTCTAGCACTCTTTCTCCTCATCTTTTCTTCAGGCATCATTTTAACTGTTTCTGCCTATGTTAACCCACCACCAGACCCATAGCCACAGAACAATCTTTCGTGGGTACCTACCTCATGGTGTGACTGCAAGAACAGGCTCTGGAGCCAGAATGTGTGCATGGGAATCAGTCCTGAGTCAGTCTGTCTGTCCACTAAGTGATCTTGAGATCCTGAGCCAAGGTTCTAACTCTCTCTGACACAGTGGCCTCCTCTGGAAATATGAACCATGAGAACACCTGCTTCAAGGGCTTTGTTATGAGGATTTACATGAATTCACTCAGAAAAGCCTCTATATCAGGGTTAGGGAACATCTGGGCTGTGGGTCAGATAAAGCTCACCACATCATCAAGACTAGTTAACATCACACACCTCATTACAGAGAAGCAGTTCCAGCCATCTCATTAGGGGCGAGTTAATGAAATGTTTGACCAGGATGGCTTGTGAGTGATGTGATAATCAAATGGTACTTGGCAGAAGAAAGGTTCCCCATCTGTGATCTGGAGCAATGCCTGAATTTCTAACACAAAAAATGTAACATGAACGAGCACCTTCACTCCTATTATTTTTTTTTGTTTGCCCAGAATAATCACAACAGAATATCTACTCAACTGACAGTTTTTGCCTATTCATTTACAGTGGTTTCCAACTTCACATTCTCCCTAGCTATGCCCATCTACTTTCACAATAATTAACTTAGACCCTCTGCCCCTTAAAGTTCTCAGTTGTGCTTCAAGAATTACTGTTGATATGCTGATCTCCTTAGGAGGAAAATGAGGTATTCTACTTCTGTAAAGAGTTATGGTCTGGGAAACCCATGGGGTAGGTCTACCTTATCCTGCTGAGGCAGAATTGCTATGGGTCAGAATAAACCTGATGACCTCCAGTTCTTTAGATGGTGTGATGCTCAAGGCAGACATTCTTTATTGACTGAATCATAGTGATTTCAAGGTAACTTCATAAGACAGTTTCTATTCAAGATTTACAAGTTGTTTGCAGGCAATAATTTGCAAGGTTCCTTTGGTTGCTATGCATCTAGGAAGTCTGATTTCTAATAAGAACTTGAAGTTCCTTTCCAAAGTTTTCTCTTTTTTTGATCATGATTCAGCTCCTGGGTCTCTGATCAAAGTATTTAGTAATGAGAACCGGGCACCATCTATTTCTTCTGGACTCATGATGAGGGAAGTGGTAGTTCCTGAAGACATTACACCTTTTCTTTCATTGCATTCCAGCTGTCCTTCTTTCTCTGATGTTCCAGGTAAAGACAGTTGCTACATGGTCCATTGGACTAAGCATTATTCCTCTTTTAAGATGAATAAATTGAGGTGCTGAGACCTTAATGAAAGTTCCTATGTTTCCACAGCTAGTGAGTCATGATGCTACACATTACATGTACATACACAGCATGGGCAAGTCAAAGCAGAGTTGACGCTTGAGTCTGGTATGATTTCTTTGAGCTGTGAGTCTGATCCCACACCTTCTGCAAATTTGCTGCTATGCCAGCCTAGCATAAAGCTGGGACCCAGAGCTTCTAAGGAGCTGTGGTGGTTAATGAGTAAGTGTTGGGTTCTTAACTGAAAGGTTGGCAGTTTGAACCCATCCAATGGCCTTAGAGGAGAAAAGTCTGGTATTTTACTTCTATAAAGTCTAAAATCCATGAAAACCCTATGGGACAGTTCTACTCGGACCAGAGGGGATAGAAAATGAACTTGGCAACATCCAGCAAAGGCCCTTTGTGCATAGTCTGCTACACTGACAATGGGCTGGCTTTGTCACTCATTGCCCGTGGACACCGACAGCATCTGTGTCATCAATGTTGATTTTCCTGACATCGCTCACCATGGGTTGACTGTAGACTGGCTCATCTGCTGGACTCCCTGCAGCTGGAGGAAGGTTAGATTACCAACTCAAGGAAGACAGGAAAACCAGACTCTGGTACCTTTTGT
Organism: Nesogale talazaci; assembly: GCA_004026705.1. NCBI lineage: Eukaryota > Metazoa > Chordata > Mammalia > Afrosoricida > Tenrecidae > Nesogale > Nesogale talazaci. The sequence goes on along the minus strand of PVJH01001329.1, from coordinate 84,837 downwards.
GGCGGGGAGGAAAAGGTGTGGGCAAAGAGTGGGTGGAGTGAAGAAATGATGTGGGTATGTCTCCATGGAGATTTGGTCGTGACATTCATTCCTTTACCTCCTCCTTGTGTCTTTCTTAGACACTGTCTCTGCTGGGCCCGTGGGGTATAGTGCTGAACAAGATAGAGGTTGTCTCTGTCCTCATGAAGCTTACGTGCTAGACAGGCAGACCTGGCTGAGTAATGACGCAGTGACAGGAGGCAGGGAAGGTGGGTGCAGGGGATATGAGAGATGCAGAGAATCAAACTGGGGTTCCACATCCCTTTTCTCTCCACTTCCGGCTCTAGCATCCTGATTCTCTTTAGGTGTGTGGTCTCTCCATTTTCTTGTGCAGTGCCGGTGGGTTAAACCAAAGAGGCTGGTTCTTCTCAGCAATCAGACGCCTACAGCCCTCTGCACTTAGAAGGATCAAACCGGTGAGGTTAAAAAAATAATAAAATAAAGTACAATCTAACAGTTGGGGAGGTTGCATCCCAGGGACAGATTCCTGCCGAGACTGTGAGTCATCCTAGTTCTTTGGACCCCAGGGCTGGCCTGGTCTCTCTCCGTTTCAAAGAATAAATCACTCATCTTTTCTTTGATCCTGTGGATTATCTGATAAACTTCAAATTGCTTCCTTTCCTGTGTCAGCCAGCCAGAGCCAGTTTCTGCTGCTTGTCACAAAGGGGCTCTAATTGGTTCTGTCGCTTCTGTAGCCCTGCTCAGCTGGGATGTACACTCCCATATGTCAATGACAGTGACTCTGACAATGAAGGCCTGGACATCCTTATTACATCGCTTTTAAAGCCCCAGGAACCAGCCATTCAAGAATTACCTTTTTTTTTTTTAACTGAATTGTGCTTCAGAGCAAGGTTGAGTTACTCTTCTTCCACAAAAGCCCAAAGAGTAAATTATTTTCTGCCTTGTGAACTACAAGGTGCATTGATTTTCTCAGCCACCTACCAGCTTATAGCAAACGGAATATTTGTAAGTTAGGGTCTGAGCAAATTCAATGGGTTCCTCAGGCTCAGGTCTCACAAGACTGCAACAAAGGCGTGGCTAGGCTGCCTCTTCATTTGGAGGCTCAGCTTGGTAAGGATCCATTTCCAAGTCCTCTGGCAGGATGTTCATTGTTGTCGCAGGACGAAGGCCTCAGCTCCTAGAGGCCCCTTGCCACTTGCAGTTCCCTGCCTTTCCAAAGAGTCTCTCTCTGTCACTCTCACTGTCTGTCTAGACTGTCTGTCAATTCTGAGTCTCCTAGTAAGTAATGTCACCACATTTTGTTGGTTGGAAGCAAGTTTCAGGTTCTGCTTGTACTCAGGGGAAGGGGATATACAAGGATGTGACTCTCCGGGGTCACCTTAGGGTATGTCTGCTTCTTAAGGTCTGTTGCAAATGTTCAACTTTGTAGTGCAACAGGAACCATGGGCAACACATAAGCGAAGGAGAATCATGACTGTGTTCCAATAAATCTTTTATTTGCAAGCACAAGTCAAGGGCCGTGTATGTTTCATGGCTGTATTTTGTCAGTATTTAATACTGTTGTCCCATGTCAGGAGAGTGTTATAAAGATACTATTTACTACCTCTTAGAAATAAAAGGTGGCTGTTGAAAAGATACACTGCAAAAAAGTTACACCTAGTCGATGATTTCTCTATGCACTGTTCAGTGAGACTGATTCCAATTAAGTTCTGTGTCAATTTTCACCCCTTCTCTGGGCTGATACTTCTCCACGAACATCATAAAGTCTATTCCCACTCTTCTTCCAACACCTGTCTTCCAACATGCCTCTCCAAGCATCTACTCATACATCTATCATGAAGTTGTTTGTATAGCCACATTTGCCTCTGCTGCATTTAATTCTTGAAACCCCCCCAGTGCCATCCCTTGTCTCCATCAATATTTTCCCAACCTCTCTAGTATAATGTATTGCCTTCCCCTTCACCCAACTTCTCATTTGTCTTTCTTCTCCAGTCTGACTCCCAGAATGTCTATTCCCACACCTGATAACTTTCAAGAATGTGTATTTTAGCCTGAAAACTTTTTAGTGACTTTTTATAATACTTGCTTTTATGAGATTGACTCAATTCACACAGCGTGATGCTCCCCAGTTTCATCTATGGTGTGAGGTGTTTCACAGATTCAATCATATTCTTGTCAAGCTCATACTCTTCCTTTGTGTGTATGCATCAATCTCCAACCATGTATCTATTCTTTCATTGACAGGCATTTCAAAAGTTTCTGGGTTTTTTGCTGTTGTGAACAGGGCTGTGATAAGCATAAATGTGTGTCTCCCCAGCTAAGTCACGTCCCTTATTCTTCTAGGAGACGTAGTAGTAGAGAGTTACGTAGATAATAGGGTAGACAAATCGTCATCGAGTGGGAGGAGGTCCAAGTTCTCCTCTCCTGGCTTTAAACCTGAAGAGAGAGCTAAACTATTCTTCCCCAGGGAATATCGTTGGTTTCTTTTGTTGTTGTTATTGTTGATTTCAAGCCTTGGTTTGGAGAAAAGGGTTGCTACAAGCTCAGGGACATGATGGGCTGCACCGGGCTGTATCTGGGTGGAACTGGGTTGGGACCATGAGATCACAGGCTCCAACCTATAAAGGGGCCATTGTGTCTGGTGCCTGGCTGGCAGTTTAACTGTTGGGCTGTCTTCACGGTTTCTTGCAACCTGGTGAAGGCAAGCTGTAGAATGATTGTCCGATGAAGTCATCCATTGGGTCCAAACTGCAGCTGTCAGCCTCACCGTGCACAGCAAACCCATCCTCACCTCCTGGGTGGAGGTACTGAGGGGTGAGCAGGCTGCTTGGCTTGGCAGCAGTGATGCTAGGCATTCTGGCTCAAGAAGCCCTACGTAACATCGCTCAGGTGGCTGCCCTAGAGAAACCTGATTCTGGTCCAGGAACTAGATCATGAGACCAGTTCCCAAGACCCAAAGACTTTCAGTCCTTTTCCTTGCTTCCAAGCAGTAGGTTTCCTGGAATTTTGGGATTTTTCTTTGGGGGCAATATGGGCTGTAGATACGTCCATGAATGATGTACCTCTGAGAGCAGCTATCCCGGTGCTGAGGGTGCTGCTTGTGCCTTGGAGTTGAATTTTCTTCCTTATGACCCTGTACGACAGAGGAGAACTGCCCCTCGAGTATCTGAGGTTGTGTACTTGATAGGAGCAGGTCCCCAGGTCTTTTCTCCCACAGAGCTGCTGTTGGGTTTGAATCATGGACCTGTCATTTAGCAGTTGGGTGCTTAACCATTCACCACCAGGGCCCATGGCTCATTGTGCCTGTATGATGAACCCAAGGTGAGCATATTACTTATGGCTGCTAGAAAATGACCATTAAGCACTCTTTTTCCTAGAGAGAAGGTATAACATAATGGTTGCGAGTCAGAATTCTGGAGCCAGTTTGCCTGGCTTAATACCTCCTCTGATCTTAACTCGTTGTATTATCCTTGACGTATTACCTTGCTTCGGTGTTTCCTTATGTGTGACGCAGAGCCCTGTTATGTCCCAGCTTTCTCTCTTGGTTTGGTCACCCTGGGAGAATGTGGCTGCCATGTCATGAAGAAACTTCAGTCACACACATGGGGGGGATGACCCCCTTCTAATAGCTGTGGAAGTGAACCACTTTAGATGTGGTCCTGCCCCCGCTGAGCCTTCAGATGACAACAGTCCTGTCTGACTCTTTGACTGCAGTCTCGTGAATGACTCTGAGTTACAGTCACCCAGCTAAGCGACTCCTGGCTTAAGACTCAGAAACTGTCGGAGATAATAAATGCTGGTTTTAGTGGCAAATTTGCATGTGACTCATTATCTAGCAATCAATAGAGCTAATATAGAGCATGGTCTCTGTCTCTATGGAGCATTGGGAATGAGAAAGCGGACCCCTATGAGACAGTGGGAAAGTACCACGTGGAGAAGGCACAGGGTGTGGCAACAGGACAGAAGGTACCAGATATGGCTTCCCCACATCGGTGCCATCTAAGCTACAGCTTGAGGATGAGCAGTGTTAGTGGTGTGGACAAGCAGGGTGGAGAAAAGGTAGAAGAAATGGCATCATTTATAAAGGTTTGCTGGGGTGGCAAACAGGGATGGGGAGGAAGGACTCAATCATAGAAGAGTTTGGGCATTTGAACTTGAGGAGTTTTAAGCAAGATCGGATTGGCATCACAGGCAGATGAGTCTGGCTATGGTCTGGAGAACAGATTGAAGTGAACCAAGAAAAGAATAGACATCTAGCATGGGGTCACACTGAGTCTGAGTCCCCTCAAAAGCATCCAACAACAACAATGGTAGTCACTTATTTCTGTTTATTTGTTCTAAGATGCTATTATGTCACCTTACCATGGATGTGTACACTTACTATTGCAGAATAAAAGTCAATTTGGATTTATTGTTACTGCTCTTCCCTTAATATGTTTAAAATAAATTAGTGTGAGCATTTTTTCATCTCACCATTAGTCGATGAATGGGGGGGTATATTTGAATGGACTAGTTGATTTGACCTTTTATTGATATATTTCTAGTTCTTATCAATCGTGCTCATTTCCAGGGTGAGATGAATCTCTCAGAATCTTGCATGGTATCTTTTGTTTTCTTGTACGAGTTGAGTGACTGGTAGGGGCAAGCATATGTCATTGGGCTGAAGATGGAGCCCTCCTAACGCAGGACACTGGTGACATCATCTCTGGTATTTTCTGAGACATTCTTGATCTGGAACATTCCACCTCATTGGGCTTTATATCCTGAGTTTTCCTTTGGAAAATATTATCGGTCCTCCATGGCATGAACTTCACGCTTCAGCAGCCTTGGCTTGCCTTCCACATCCCACACCTGCTATGCTGTTCTCACTTCTGCACCTTTGCTCCAACTGACCCCAGAGCCTGGAATGCCTCTCCCTCCTCTTTATCTAGCCACCTCCCCCTCCTCCTCATTCTTTCAGACTCATCTGAGACATCTCCTCCAGGCAGCTTTTCCTAATCTCGTCCACCTTCATCTTTTATACCCTATGCTTACTGCTATCATGGGTCATAAGGCTATATATCAACATGATCATTGTATGGTTCTCCTCCACTCACCTATGAAGTAATCATGGATTAAAACATATATCCATTAAATTTATATCGTGGCTGCACTGTTTTGGGCACTGTGTAAAATTTTACTGGAAAAGCAAATGACTCAAAGAGTCCTAATTGAAAAGGTGGGTAGTTTGAGGGAGCCATGGTCAAACTGGACAGAGCTATCTTAATTTGGTGAGGGGGATTGACATTTTCAAGAAGGTTGAAGTGGTGGGCCAGGAGACTGAGGTTCATTGGGAAGGAAATGAAGAGTGGAGGGGCTGGTAGAGAGCAGGAATCATGGAGCAGAGGGTGTTTTAGAACAGGGTTGCTGAGGGAACTATGAAATCATTACCTTTATTAAATGCCATGTTTTATTTGCATACCTATTTCAGACACACACATACTCTGAGTCTCATAGGAAAAAAATTGGGGGATGAAAAGCATTCATGAGTGAAAAATATTGAAGAAGCTCTGATAAGACAAAACCCAAATATCTTGCCTTGACATTAGAGACCCTTCACCTGCTGTCTCATCTCTTGTTACGCCTTGGTCTGAGCCTGATACTGTGCCCACGTTAGAGTCTAACTCCAGTGATATGTTTCTGGCTCTGAGCTCACACATGGACAAGCAGTGCTAGAAACACCACTTGGATTCCTTATACATTGGGTTGTGGCACACAGTTTAGGAAGTTTTGCAAGGATCACTGCCCAGTCTCACACCTCAGAGATGAAAGGTTTGTGTGGAGATGGTGGGGTTGCAAGTATGCTTTCTGGTGCTGTGGCCCATCTTGGTTCTGATGACCCAGTAGATGAAAGGGTCTCTCCAGCTCATCAATAAGCTATCCCCGGAAGGCAGATTCCTGGGCAAATAGAATGGGTATCTGAGACCCTAAGAGTATTTGTGGACATTTCCACTTGTTGGTCCAAGTCATGTAGAGAGTAGAGAATGAAGACTCTTCCTTATAACCCTTAGTTGTGTGGGGTAGAGGTGGATGCTACAGAAGACTGCAGAGAGACTATCAGACCCTTCGGATGTGGTCCTGGATGGTGAGAAGTGGCTGTGTGTTGATTTTCTAGGGTTGCTGTAACTAAGCACCACATGGGGTTTAGAAGAGAAACGTATTGTTTCATAGTTTGAGAGGCTGTAAGTCTGAAGAGAGGATGTTGATTCCTTCTGAGACCTCTTTGAGAGAACGCTTTCTGTGCTCTTTCCCAGCTCCTGGTGATGGTGGGGGCCCTTGGTACTCCTTAATTTGTAGAGGCATCACTTTAATCTCTGCTTCTCTCCATGCATGATTGACATCCCCCTGCAACTCTCTGTGCCACTCCCTCTCCTTTTAAGGACCTTGTTCATATTGGATTAGGACCAGTATGATCTCATGTTAACTGGTAACACCTTGAAAGATCTTACTTCCAAAGTCACATCCCCAGGTACAAGGGTTAGGATCCTATTCAGAGTCAGAATAAGAAGTCCCATTGGTGTAGTGAATTACCACAAGATCAGTAGTTCAAAGCCACCAGCTGCTTCATGGGGGGAAGATGAGACTTTCAACTCCCATAAAGACTGATCATCTCAGAAGCCCAGAAAGGTAGTTCTAGTCCATCACAAAGGGTTGCTGGGAGTTTGGAGTAATTTGAATGAGTCCCTCACTGTTGACTAGATGACAGTACATATTTTAATTTTTGTTTTCAGGTTGGGGTTCTTAGTGGGTAAGGCATTAAGAAAACAAGGGAAGGGCACAATTCACTTCCTGTTATTGTTGTTAGGCGCTATACAGTCGGGCCTGAGCTATAGTGGCCTTATGTACTATTAAACAGGGAGTCCTGCTCCCGCACTGTCCTCACAGTCATTCCCATGCTTGAGCCCATTGTTGCAGTCACTGTGTCAATCCATGTCCTTAAGGATCTTCCTCCTTTTCACTGCCCTTTCACGTTACCAAGCACGATGTCTTCCAGGGACTGGTCTCTCCTGACAACAGGTCTAAAGTGTGCAATTCGATTCATAGTGATATGATTTAGAGTGGTGGTAGAGGTATATAGCTCCCTACCCTTTTTGTCTGCTGTTTGTTTTCTTCTTCTTCTTCTTCTTTTTTACCAACAGAACCATTACAAAAGAAAAACCCTTCAGCCCCGAGGTTTAGCGAGAGTAAGAGTGGCCGCCATGAGCATGTCAGTCCAGATCCCTAACCTGGGAGCTGAACTGACTGAGGGCCTCCCTGCCGAGCTGTGGAACTCACTGTGACATGAGTGTGAAGACCACTCTTCAGGGGGGACACTAAGAGAGGCCCATTTTTAGGAAAAGAAGACCTCTCTGAGGTCATGCCATCAATCTTTCTTTCTTGACTCCTTTGGTCAGGGTCAGATCTCCACAGTCACTGCCTATGGTTCTCCTCCTTTCCCCAGCTCCCTTTCTGATTTTGTTTCATGGGTGTTTTCCCTAATACAATCTTGGCACATTTCATCTTGTCTTGATGACTGCTTCGTACAGCACCCAGACTCACAGAGCAAGTGATGGAGGACTGACGGAATATCCAGAAAACAGAAAGCTGCCTCAGAGCACGGATGCTCTAAAAGATCGAGGTATGATAATCAAATCACTGGTGGTTCAGGACAGCACTGTTGGCTGTTCGAGAACTTACTGAGCAATGACCATGTGTTAGACAGGATACAGTCATTATCTCTGGAAGACCACACAGAGGAGGAGCTGATACGCAGTGTGGTAGACTGACTAGGCCTTGATCTTGCAACCTTTTAAAGGGGAGCTTGTGGGCTAAAAGGAGACGCCAATCCCAGACTTTTTCTATGCCCAGACTTTTTTTCTGCTTGGAGGGAGCTGAGTCTTCCTAGCATGGAACGCTCCCTAAGAGACTTGACTAGCACTTCTCTTTTGTGGTACACAGGCATTGTGGATGGGCTGGTGCCTAGATATTTCCAGAATACCCAACTGGGCCACTCCCAGCAGACATGACTACTGAACATTTGAAGCTGGCAGTTTTGCATGTTCTCAGTTCAGAGGAGGGACAAGGTTAGGGTCAGCAGGCCCTAGAGTGGAGCATATCAAAGGTTTGACCAAGGGGTATATTGGTGCAAGCATCAGGGCCTGTTATAGATCCAAGAGTCTTCTTGACTTTTCTTTAATCTTATTCTAATTAGGCAAAGCAGCTCAATTTCTAAAATGCATTCCCTGATCTGTTTTCCTCAAATGCCACCACACCAATCCTTGTCCATACCACCATCTCCTCAGTCAGATGGATAGTGTTCTCTTAACTGGAATTAGCTTCCATTTTGCCTCTTCCAGCATATTCTTCACACAGCAACCAAAAGGACTCTTAAAGTAAACCAGATCCCTTCCTTCCCCCTTTTAAACCCTTCTCATGACACTAGAGGGAAACACCTCAAACCTTTTCCCATGTACTTCCACAACATGACCCGGTACACAGTTTTACTGTTGACTGACTGATGTCCGTCAGACATTGACAGAGTTTTGCTATCAGGGAGTAAATATTTGAGGCTTCTGAGACCACATGGTTGTGCTGCAACTTCTCCACTCTGCTGAGATGGCGTAGAAGCTGCCATGGGCAGCATGTCAATGTATTCTATTAACACATTGTTCTGCTAGCAAGTGTGTTCTACTAAACATACCCTTTGTGGGAGGATGGCTTTTCTTGTGGGCTCTACTTTTCTGACCCTTGAGGTAGATGCTGCTGCTGAACAGTATTGATTTTAAATGCCTACTCTGTGCCAGGCACTATTCTGAGTATGGCTAGGTGTTATGAGCTCACGAAGAAGAAATAGGTTTACCAGGTGTCTATAACTTACTCAAAGGCACAGGGCTAGCAAGGGGAGACCCCAATTGGGTTCCCAGGTCTGTGAGACTATAGAGGCTCGCATAAGGAAAAGAAACCATGGTCAGGATTTTGAGCATTTCGCAGTTACAGGCATACGGTTGGTCTGGATCTTGACTTCTCCAAGTCTGGACCCTGCGCCAGCAGCACTAACATTGCTGGTGAACTGGGGAGCAATGCATTCGATTGATTCTAGCCCCATACATCTCGAATCAGAATTCGAATTTTTCTTAGTAATATTTTAAAAAATACTTTTATATTATTCTTTTTTATTGTTGAGAATACACATGACGGAACACATGCCAGCCCAAACATGTCTGCATGCACATTTCAGTGGCATCGATTGTATCCTTCAAGTTGCACAACTGTTCTCATCCTCTCCCACCCCCCCTTTTGGAATCGGTCAGGTCATCGTTAAGATAAACCCACTGCCATCTGAAAGTTCTTTCTGTTTATTTTGCAGTCTTTCAAATGACTGCTGTCCATTTTCTCCCACACAGTTCTTAAAAGACATCGTGCTCGAGGCAGACAATCTTAACTAATGAAGCTAAAGTATCACTTGGTTTAAAGACTTCAGGGGGATATTTTTGGTTTAAGGTTAAAAAATGGTCTCAGGGTAATCTTTTTTTTTGGAGGGGGTGGTGTCACCCTTCTTCCATGGCCCCAGAAAGTCTGGATTCCAACCCTTTGATCAGCATACTTCTATAGAATGTTGGATCAAAGCACAGAAACCGATTTTAACAAGACTCCCAAGTAATTCTCATTCCAGTTATCATCTAGGAAGCAAGTGAGAGGCTATCATTTAGGTTCATAGACAACCCCCATTCAAGCTCCCATTCAATTCCTTCTTGTTTACTTTGGAATCACATGATTAAGCTTTTCTTTGATCTTGTAGGTGTACAGCAATGGACAGACTATTGCTAGAAGAAACAACATGGGTAGGAACACCTATAAGAAAAGATAAGCTGAGAAGGAAAGTAGAAATTTGGCTATCTAAAACTTGTGAAGTAAACTTGGAATATGCAGCCCATGCTTGAATGGAACAGTAGTCCCTCAGCAGAAGAATTCTTACCTCCAAGGGTGCAATTCCTGACCCATAGACTTCCTGCATAACCCTTACCCATATCTCAGCAGATTTGCATGTTGCTATGACAGTGAACAGGCCTCCGCTGGGGATCCAAAGTCCATCTGTGGGCAATGGATGTTTCCTTACAGAGGGGTCGTAGGGAGGAGATAAACTAGTTAGGCTGTAGAGTAGCGATGATAAAGCACACAACTTTCCTCTAGTTAGTCAGTTTCCTCCTTCTCACTGTCATGATCCCTGTCCTATCCTACAAGTTGACAAGAGGATATATACTGGCACAGATAGGAGCCATAAACATAGAGACCAGAGGATATATACTGACCAGAGGACATAAACTGGTACAGATGGGCGCCATAAACATAGAGAATCCAGGACAAATGACCCCTTCAGAACCAGTGATGAGAGGGGCGATACCTAGAGGGTGGAGGGAAGGTGAGTACGGAGAGCTATATATAACTTCCTCCCTGGGGTCCGGACAGTGGGGAGGTGCGTGAATGGAATCATCACACTGCGTATGATATGATAAATTAGTAATAATTTATAAATTATCAAGGGTTTATGGGGAGCGGGTTTGGGGGGAAGGGAAAAAAATGAGGAGCCGATACCAAGGGCTTAGATGGAAAGCAAATGTTGTGAGAATGACGAGGGCAGTGGATGTACGGATGTGCTTGACACACAATGGACCCATGTGTGGATTGTGATAAGTGTTGCATGAGCCCCCAATAAAAGGATTTAAAAAGTTTAAAAAATTTTTAAAAAGGAAATATACAAAGTGGGCTATGCAGAAAACTGACCTCCAAGCACCACCAGGCCTCAATTGTCTATCAAGAGATTAAAATCCAGGTTGAAATGTCTGAGAAGTTTCAAATTGGAGGCACACGCATTGAAAATGCATTTTCTTTCTCCCAAGGGGGCCGGCTGGGGGCCGGCTGGGGCGGGTGACTTAATCTAGCTCAGAAGCAGATCTGCACACAAAGGCCAGTGAGGAATCGCTCTGCTAACAAGCTAACAAGCTGTCCCTGCCCTGCTGTCTCTGGAACAATGCTGACTGACAGGGACCCAATTAAAAAGGGATTGATTTATTGGGCTGGAATGCTGGGGGTCGGGGTGGGCCCTCTAATCTCAGCATCTCTGGGCTCTGCGCAATCGTGGTTTCCAAACAAGAGTCAGCCCGACCCAGAGGAAACCCGGTAATCGCCAGGGAGCCGAAGACGCTCTGCGTTTAGCGAAGGTAACTCAGCCCTGGAAGCCCATAAAGAGAAACCACATGAAAGACGCGCTCTCCAGCACCAGGGCCTGGATAAAGATCTGGAATTCAGCGGGCAAGGAAGCCCCGATCCTGAAAACGGCTAACTTCGGCTCCAGGGGGCGGGGCACCGGTTTCATCTTGGATCTAATGAGACTGTACATTTCAGTTAGAAATGACAGGTCATCAGGGATTCGGCGGGTCCGTGGAGATGCCTGCGGGATCCGGGACTGAAGAAAGGCGGCGGCGTTGAAGGCCCGTTCCCCGCCTTGCGACCTTGCACCCGGGCCTCCGATCTTGGTGATTTCTAATAGGCGTCGAGACTTGCAGGGGAAGGTCCACCCTAAAGACAGTTGATCTTACATGCCATCCTGGCAGCAAACTGGGAAAATCCCTCTTCCTCCCCTGCGGAAATCAGTTGTGAATCATGGGGAGCCCTCTGTACAGCGGCAGGCAGGCTAGGCTACCAGGGTGATGGTGATATTTCAGCTCGTTGTTGGAGCCACGGGGCAGCGGCTCTCTTTTAAACCCGGGTACTGAATCGAGGGAGAAGGAGAGAGTCAGCAGGTGGAGACCGAGTGGCAGCCTCGTCTTGCTTACTTGTAGGGAGGATGGACGATGTAGCTTCTGTCCTACCCACTATCACGATCCCAATTCTACCTTACAAATCCAGCTAGTCCAGACGGTGTACACTGGTAGGGAAGGAGGCCCAGTCATGGGGAATTCAGGACAGATGACCCCTTCAGGACCAGTGGTGGGAGTGGGGATCCCAAGAGGGTGGAGGGAAGGTGGAGTAGAAAGGGGGAACCAATTGCAAGAATCTTCATGTAACCTCCTCTCTGGGGTACAGACAACAGGGAAGTGGGTGAAGGGACACATTGGACAGTGTATGACAAAACAATAATAATTTGTAAATTATTAAGGGTTCATCGGGGAGAGGGAGAGGGAAGGGAGGAGAAACATGGGGAGCTGATACCAGGAGCCTAAGTGGAAGGAGGATGTTTCAAGAATGATGATGACAACAAGTGTGCAAACATGGGCTGCACAGAGTTGATGTGTGTATGGATCATGATGAGAGTTGGATGAGCCCCCAATAAAATGATTGTTAAAAAAACCCACAAACAAAACAGAAATCTATTGAGTCCATTTGGACCCAGTGGAGCTCTGTTCCCTGGTACATGGGGTCACTATGAGACTGAATTGGTTCCTGGCACCTTGCAACGACATAGGACAGAGGAGAATGAATCCATTTCATTTCCAAGGCTGCTACATCTTTCTCCTGTGGAGCACCTTGCGGAGTTGAACCACCCACCTCTCTGTTAGCAGCTGGTTGCTCTCACCTCTGCCTGACCAAGGTAGGTTTCTGAATTCTGAGCTCGCCAACTCCCCAGCTCCCTCTCCCATTCGTTCCTGGCAGCCCTGGGCTTCCCCTTGTGAGTCTGAAGGGAAGTGGGACACAGTGGGGGAAGGCTCACTCCCAAGACAAAGAGGACAGAAAGAGCATAGGTGGCCAACACCCAATCAGTCTCTCTCCAAAGGAAAGTTTTTTAGTGCTGGAGTGACTCTTCCTCCCCTGGAGCAGGCAGAGATATCAGGAAAGAAATGGGACTTCTCTCTACACAGAAGGAATCCTCACGAGAGAGGAGGAAGCGCCGGGCACACCCTGTCCAGCAGAACTGAGTGAGAACAACCCCAGGAAGGACTTAAGGACGGCGATGGGCTCTGACCCAACAATGATTGTGAGGCTGGCACTGCACCAGGCGGCATTTTGCTGTCTATACATAAGGCTGCTATGGGTCCAAGCGGCCTCTCTTCAAGGGGCCTGACAACAATGATGGTGGTAAAGTATTCCAGCGATGGTGATTAAAAAAAAAAATCCAAAATAGCTATTTATTCAGCATGTATTCTAGGTCAGGCATTGGGCTGAATGCCCATCTCCTCTTCACAAAAGCCCACGGAGATGGTTTTATGGTTTTTCTGCATCGGATGAGAAAATGGAGCCTGAGAAAGCTTTGTCCCTTGTCCAAGGACCGGCAGCTAGCTGGGGGGAGCAGAGCACCCCAGCTGGAATCGCAGCTTTGCCTGACTCTAGAGTCAGTACCACGATGCCGGTTCTGCTCTGTGTTGAATGAATGAAGTGAACGAATGAATAAATGCACAAAGGAGGGGAATCTTCAGGTTGGGAATGGCTAGAAGAATTGGTGAATCCTGGAGGGAGATCAGGGCTCAGGCCAGTGCCATCTTTCCCCTATCTCTTCACTCCCTAAAGAGCCCACCGTGCCAGAAGTCCAGGTGGGAAGACTCCTGCAGGCTTATGCTCTGAAGCTGGCCTTGCTGCCCAAGTGGCCCTGTGTCGGGATGTGCTGGTGATAAGAACCTAAGCATCTGTTTGCCCACTTGGCCATTGCCTTCCCCGTCACTTCCATCCTAAAGCTTCCTCTCTCATTTGCATTCTAGATCGATTGGTGGGGTAAACACAACCTAGTCAGGGAAGCACATGGGATACCACCCCCAAATTTCAAGCACCCCAATGAAGCTTACTGCCATTGAGTTGGTCCCAACTCCTAGAGACCCCAGATGCTACCAAGTAGAATTGCTCTGCGGGGTTCTCTTCACTGTCACCTCGACAGAAACAGGTCTTCAAACGGGTTCTCCCAGAGGGGTGGGGACGGACCTCCAAGCTTCAAGGTGGTCATCAAGTACAAGCCACTTTTTCCACACCGCCACCTCTGACCCATATCCCCATTCTGCAAGGAGGGGAGAGACTCATCTCTATCTCTGCTGACAGCCTGACTGGGGGAGGAGGGAAGCGGGTGGCATTCAGCTCTCCCTCCTCTGCGTGGGAAAACCCCAGTCTCTCTCCCACGCATCTGGCCACCACATTGTCAGACATTCCTCTCGGCACTGAGGAGTCAACAAAAAGCAAAGCCTCCAATCCCTCATTTTCCCTCGCTTGTTCTTCACACCTTGGGGGTTTGCTTTTTAATCCTTGGAGCAGCCAACATTATCGTTATCTGTCTTTGCCTCTCAGTGGGAGAGATTCCCCCTTCCTCCTTCATGTGCCTGTTTCGCCTTCACCCGTGTCCTCACCACCACGTTGCTCCACGCATTCCTCATCCTGAAGGCCCTTGCATTTACTTTTGCTATCTTAATCTCTCTCTTTGGAAACCCCATGTCACTTCCAATTTCTCCCACTCTCCACCTTTTGCCTCACCCTTGTTTTCCCCAAGCCTCCTTCGCCTTCTCAGATTTCTTCTCATAGCTGTTGTATTTCTTCTTCTCCTTATTTGGTCATATATGACCTGACACGATGGATTGTGGGAGCAGTATATTGGGGATAGAAATATGTATTAGTTCTCCATAGAGCTTTTTTTTGCAATTAATTTATGTTGTCTTGCTGGAAGGTTAAGAATTTTAACTTAAAAACCAACCCAATCAAATGGAAATAATTGTGTGTGTGGGGGGGGGTCCTTTTGTTCTGACCTCCCCCCCTCCCCTTTGCTACCCAGATCTCTTCATGACTGACATGAAAGAGAACATGCTGAAAAGGGTTAGCCCAGAAGTGTCCAGTATATGCTGAAGTCCCTGGGTGTATACCAGAGTCTTAGTTATCTCAGTACTACTGTAGCAACATTACCACGCATAGGTGACTCTTAGGCATGTTCATTCTCTCACACCTATTGTGTTAGGCGCTGCTGCATCAGCTCTTATTCCCAGCGACCCTATGTACCAGTCCTTGGTCAACTTCACTGTTGTTCCTATATTGGTATCCATTATTATAGCCTGTGTTGTCATCCATCTTCTGGGGGACAGTCTTTTTCATGGACTGTTAGTCTGGGTTGACTAGAGACATAAATGCATAGACACTCATGTGAAAAAGAAAGGGGTTACTATATAAGAGCAATTGAATGTTAAGAAAGCCTCCCATCCCAACCCAGTGCATGGGCTGATATGAGCCCTTATGCATGATACCAATCAATAAAGTCCTCTTCAGACTCACCAAACACATGCAACGATGTCAAATGCGAGATGATCGGAGGCCAGTTGGTAGAAAGTCTTTGGATCCAATGGCACTGTAAGCACGTAAGCATCTCAGCACTGGCAGGAGTCTCCACGTGACTTCTCCAGGTTCAGGGTTCTGGCTGCCTCAGGGGAGGTCCATGGTCCTCTCAAGCTCAGGGTACTAGTGTAGTTCCATGAGGTGTCTCTTTCAACTCCAAAGAGGAAACCAGATTTCCTAGGATTCTCAGGAGAAAACCATGCACATACAGACACCTCATTGGCGATGACCCAATTGACAGTCTAGACGCCACCCCTTCATTCTGACACCAGATTATGTAACTACCATACCGACCCTTTATGTTAACAAGCTAGCAGTCTGAAGGCACAGTTTCAGGTTCAGGGAAAAGTTCTCTCTCAATGTGTCACCTAGTTCTTGGAGGCTCCCAGAGCAGGAACCCTGGACCCAAAAGACTTGCTCTGCTCCCAGCTCTTCTTTCTTGGTTGTAGCAGGTCTGTCCTACCTCTGTGTGCAAGTTTTGTCTCTTTTATATCTGCAAAGGGGTCGACTTCAGCTACATCTTCATGCTGTGGATTTTATTCTGCTGTATTAGTCTGTCACTCCTCCAGCCTCATTAACTTCACCAGGGTGAGGAGTTACTACACCCAGGGGAATTGCATCAGACCCCAAGGTGGAGAAGAATGACATTAGTTTCCCCGACCCATTTAAGTTGACATTTTGGACACAATTCAACCCATAAGCATGGTGCAACCTGCAAACATACTCAGCTGCTAACTGTAAGGTTGTAGGTGCAAGTCTATCCTTAGATAACTTGGAAGAAAGACTGGATGCTCTACTTCGGAAGAACCCATCATTGAAAACCCTGTGGAACACAGGTCTGCTTGATGGGAACTGGTGAGTACATACTGCTTCTACTTAAATCTTTATGAAAATTGATGTCATGGAGAAAAGAGACCATGTTTTTCTGTTGTTTTCTTTAAGGTGCTTCTGACAGTGTCAGATGAAGAAGTAAGATTCAGATGGTGAGAGGCCAAGGGGATGGATATGACCTGGACCCCTCGTGGGGAATTCTTGATGGAAATAAATGTTCATGAACTAAAGCAAAGCAAACTCACTCCCATCAAGTTGATTCCACCTAAGGTGATCCTATAAGTAGGACTGCCTCTGTGGGGTTTCTGAGACTAAATCTTTACAGGAGTATAAAACTCTGTCTTTCCCCTAAGGAGCAGTTGGTAGTTTTAAACTACTGACTATGTACTTAGCAACCCAATGGGTAACCAATTGGCCACCAGGGCTCTCAAGCAAGGGTTAGCTAGTCATTAAAACAAGGCAAAGCAACCTTTAATTACTATCTGTGCCCTTGATTTCAAACCTCACCACAAGCTGCAGTATGTACAGGCTATGCTCTGTGAAGATGGCCTTTTCTTATATTAAGTTACCCTGATGGAATCTATAGCAGATATTGTTGATGTTCTCACCCTGGCCAGTACACTATCTCACCAGTACACTTATCCCTCCTTCTGTGAGTGTTGTTGCATGCTAAGAACTTAAAACTGTCCCCTTCTCTAGAGTTTTGCCTTCAACCCCAGAGCCACCTCAGTAGGAGAGAATATAAGCTCTACCAGTTTTCCACAGCCTCTATCCATTGATAACTGACATCAGGATATAAAAAGTCAGGTCCTTGTTTCAAAGTGGGTTCATCTCTGTGGTACAAGTCATGCTCCTCCCACTGGGATCAGACTTAAACAAGATGATCTCACCTGAGCTCACATCCTGGTTTGGTTCTTTCTCCTATCCCTTTCTGTTTGCCTCACTTTTGCAATAAGTCAGCTACATCCAAACCCCTGCCTCAGGCTTTACATCTAGGGACTACATGTAGACCTAAAGACAGATTCTAGAGGCAAATCAGTTGAAGGATGTATCCCATCAAAACCCAGACCCAAATCATGAGTCCATTACTTCAGGATGAGAAAAACCACGCACATGGAAAACAGCAGGAGAAGCTACCGTGACAGATCACTACTTCAGTGCCAGAGTGGAGCTAGTCTAGAGAAGTTCATTCAGAAGAGTTAGAAATATGACAAGGGGGGTCTAAACCCTGTATGGTTTCTGCTGTCAGAACTTAGGGGAGAAGTGTACCAAAAGAAGATGGGGGTGCTCAGGTGAAAGAAAGATGAACTTTTTTGAAGAGGATTGGACTCTATCTCTTAGAATGAATAGTTGAGAGATGAAGAATTTGATTCTTCTAGCTCCCTGCCAGAAAACTACTGAAGCAGGAGAGACCCAGAGGAGATCATCATTGTTTGCACTTGACCTTTGAAACATGCTTAATGAGAGCTCTACTCACGAGGCATCTAGGAGGATTGTGTTAGTCGGGGTAGAATAGAAAGACAAGTTCACAGACACTCATATGTGCATAAGAGAGAGTTTTATATGAAGGGTAATGTACATTAAGAAAGCATCCCAACCCAGTCCAGTGCAAGCCTGTAAGTCTGATATTAACCCATATCTCTGATACCAATCTATAAAGTCCTCTTCAGACTCATGAAACACATATAGTGATGCCAAATTCACGATGATTGCAGCCAGTGGGTAGAAAGTCTTTGGATCCAGTGGTATTGTAAACATCTCAGTGCTGGCAGGGTCTCCACGTGGCTTCATCTGGTTCAGGGTTCTGGCTATATCAGGGTAGATCCATGTACCTTCTCCTCAGGGATGTCTTCTGGGGAGTCAGCCTTGTGTCTTGTCACTAGAGTGTCTCCAAGGACGTGAGGGGAGAGAAAAAACATGTCTCCTGTCTCCAAAGATGAAAATGCAGGAATTCACAGAATTTTCAGGGGGAAAGACATACATACACAGAGACCTCATGGCTGTAACCTGATTGACAGACTAGACTCCATGCTATTCACTCTTAATCCTCTCAAGTCCCAAACGGACACTAGATTATGTAACTACCATAAGTCTGAACTGTCATAGGCATTTTCTCCATTAGGGGTGGTATTGGGGTGGTTGAGAAGAAATGAAGAGGCTGTGTATGTAGGGGAGGGGCAGAGAAATGGTGAAGAGAATCTATACTATCCTCTCTTCTTGTACTTCAAATCCTTCTGATTCATCATGGAGCCTTCCCTCCCAGATTGCTGCAGAAGCTTCTCATACTTTTCTAAACATTTTAGCCCAATTCCACAAATTCCTAGTTGGTGCCAAGCATCTCTCTTGACATTGGATACTTACTAGCAAGTTGTTTTTGTTCGATGCTGTTGAGTTGATTGCGACTTGTTGGTCCCTTATGTACAACAGACCAACAGACCACCCCGTCCTGCACCACCTTACATTTATCTTATGTTAGATCCCATCGTTGCAGCCACCATGTCAACCCATCTGTTCTTCGCTACCCCTCCACTTTACCAAGCATGATAGTCTTCTCCCGCAATGAATCTCTCCTGACAATGTATCCAGAATATGTGAGATGGTTTCTCCCCATCCTTGTCTCCAAGAAGCATGTCTACTAAACTTCTTCCAAGACATATCCACTTGTTCTTTTGGCAGTCCATGGTACTTTCAATACTCTTTTCCAACACCATAATTTTCCAGTTGGGAAAGATTCATGAGAAATAGACAACAGCTAAATCAGAGACGTCTAGCTCATGATAAATGCTGTGAAAGAAATAATAAAGCAAGTAGCTTGGAATCAAGACTGGTAGTCCAAACCCTCCTGTTGGCTTCATGACATATCAAGAAACCCAAACAACGAAACCCACTGCCACCAAGTTGGTTTCAACTCTTGTTTTCATTGTTATGCACTCCTGAGTCAGTTACAACTCATCAGACCCCCGAAACAACAATGTGAAACATTGCCTGGTCCTGTGCCATCCTTACAATGGTATGCACGAGTTTATTATTGCAGCAACTGTATCAATCCACCTCATTGAGTCTTTCTCTTTGCCAATGACTTTATAACTTACCAACTGTGCTGTCCTTTGCCAGGAACTGGTTCCTCCTTAGAACATGCCCAAAGAAAGTGAGACAGCCTTGCAGCTAGCATTTCAGTCCTGGTAAACGGTTTCCGTAAACATTACAGACAACAGCACCCATTGGAGCAGCTATGCAGCTATGTGGTATGTAACATGAAGTCACCATGAGTTGGAAGCCAACTTTTGAGAGAAGAGGTTGGGACCTGTTCGTGTTTATTGATTTGTACTGCAAGGTCACTGGTACTGTTAGGCGAGCTGGCAAATGTGTTAGGGCTGCGTTTTCTTTACTTCTTGTGGACTGTCTTTCCCATTACAAGAAGTAAACATAGATTTCTGAATTTCTGGGCAGAGGAACCACAGGTTTTTTGAATTTGGACTTGCTTTAGGTTTACATCCTTTTGCCCTTGGCTTTAACTCATTGAGTCACTGTGTGCCCTGGAGCAGACCTATGTGTGAATCTTTTGTTTCTTGCTGGCGTGTAGCCTACAAAACATAACCGAAGTTTCAGAACCCCAGTTCTCTCCTGTGCTAGACAGGGATGACAGTAATGATGCCTCCCTCAAAGGGTTAGAGGGTGGAATGATCTCCCCAAGGTTGATGGGTAAAGTCCTCATTTTGTACCAGAGATATGGCCAGTATCCACATGGAGAATCCATAGTCTCATGAGCTTCTAGGCAACCTGGATTTATGTGAAGTCCCATAGATAGGCCTTGGATTTTGTCAGTTGTCATCAAGTCATCTCTGACTCATGACGGCCTCATGCATTATAAACAAAGAAGGAAATATTGCCCAGTCCTTATCCACCATCTTTGATATGTTTGGGCCATTGCTATGGTGAGTTATCACTTCTGCTCATGAAGGCTTCTCTCATCTTCACTGACTCTTTGCCAGCCACAATGTCCTTCTCCAGTGACTGATCTTCCCTGATGATACATCTAACGGAAGCACTGGAGTTTTACCATCCTTGCTTCTAGGGAGACTTCTAGGGAGACTTCGGATTGTGTTTATTTTAAGAGTCATCTGTTCATTCTTCTGACAGTCTGAAGAATATTCAACATTCTTTGTGTGTGAGGCTGGGTTGACTTGAGAAAGAAGTCCAGTGACGACAATCATACCTGTGTAAGAAAGAGCTTTATATTGAGACACTTTATATATCAGGAAAACATCCCAGCCCAGGTCAACTCAAGTCCATAAGTCTGATACTAATCCACAAGTTCCTCTGCAGAAACAGTCACAAGCAAAGATGCAGAATGCAGGAATAGTCCAGGATGGTGGGTGCAAAGTCTTCTGGATCCAATGGCTGTAGATGTACTTCCAGGACTCTGGCTGCCAGCAGAGTCAACCAGCAGGAAGGTGAAGGCAGAATGAGCGGGGGAGGTTCCCAAAGCCTTTCTTACGAGAAGGCCATGCCCAGAAGGAGGCACCATCAGGCTTTGAGTTGATTGACAGGTTGCATATTCCCCGCCCTTCACTATTACATTCCTTCAAGTTGACATGAAATTACATGGCTACCACACTTTGTCAGCACAATTTGGACGGACCTCTTTGTCTTTTGTCCTCTCTCTCCATTGCCCATCTTTCCCCTTCCTTTAAGAGTCAACCAAAGCAAATAACAAGAGAGGGGATTTCTTTCCCAGTCTTTCCACTGCCCCAGATTGGGGGCTTACCTTTTTTCTCCTCAAACATACACCCTCCTTGTGTCCCCTGCTCTCTCCTTCCTGAGGCCGGGACCCCCACACTCACCTTTACTTTCCCGTGTCCCTCCCCTGACTCTTGTATTTTCTCTGCACTCGTTCTGCTCTTGGGCTCAGACTCTCATGTTCACCCCGTCTCACCCATGTTTCTGCCGCCTGGATTTCCTCATTGCAACCCTTCTGGCCCATACTTTGAAGTCCTGTGTCCCCAAAGAAAAGCCCCCCTCTCCTCTTTATTCCTTCCTTCCTTTATGCTTTGCCACATCTTACATCATCCAATATCTCCATTTACATGAAATTCTGTTGCTCGCTCCCCTCAAGGAGTGAGGTTATACAGTCATCAGTGCGATCAGCTGCTAACCACCCCCCACCCCCAGCCCCAGCCCCTCCTGCTTCTGGTTCCCTGAGGGAACCATTACTCCTGTTACTGTTTCTGAAGGGTTATCCATCTTGTCTTTCAAGTGTCAAATGATCTTAATTATACAAATGAACGCATGCAAGTCTAACATGATTAATGAGGTAACGCAGATATAAACCATAAAATTAAGGGGGGAAATATTAAAGAACTAGAGGATAGTCATGTACCTCATGACTAGTACCTCATCAGTGTTATACTACACAGGGATTTATCATCCCTTCTGCATGGCTCTTTTGAGAGGGTCTGTCCAATTAATTTGCATGTGCGTGAGACTGTAACTCTTTACCTGGAAAGCTCCCTCCTTCTCCCTCAGAGAAACTGGTTATTTCCTACTGCTGACCCCAGGGGATCGCTGCCTACACATAACCAACCACACCTCTCTCCCCAGACTAGTCATGCAGAAATCCAGGTTACAAATGCATACTGTTTCTTAATCGACTGACACACAGTGTTCTAAATCACTATGCTATTGGGGGCTGCAGGTAGACTTTTCAGATGGAATGTGGCCAGACAGTCATAGAGGAGGGAGCGTGGCTAAGTGCCAAGTAGCCAGTACAGATAGAAGGGTTTGCTGGAGAGGTGGAGCCCTAGGGCAAATCAATCCAGAAAGTCCTGGTGCTGTGCCAGGCTGTCAGGTAGGGCCTCCCAATTGGTTCAGCCAAAGAGCTGCTGGTGGGGAGCTGGGAAGGCCCCTCTGACCTTCCCAGGCAGCCCGAGAAGGATGAGCTCTCCTAGGAAAGTGGACGAGATGCTGAAACGTGCCAGAAATGGCCACTCAGTCACCCCCCCTCCCCCTCCCATCACACCCCCGTAGGTCATATTTCAAAGCCTGGCTCAGGGCCACTGGCTGGGGCGCACAGGCTCTGAGATCATGGCTAAGCGATCTGACTTTTAAAAAATCTAAGGACCAATTTGGGAGTTTTATCACGTTTCTGCCGCACAAGCATGAAGTCGACTGGGCTGCTTGTGACAAGCGAGAGGCTCACTCCTAATTAGCCGCTGTGTTTTCCTTGATGTTCCGCCTCTAACGCAGCAGAGTGGAGGGCAGGCGGGCGCCCTGGGAGCCACCCGGCAGCAGTAGCGGAGGTGAGTCATGGTGATACAATCCTGAGAGGGGCGGGGAAATAGAAATGATTGTCATCGCCTTAGAAGCACCCTCGCCCTTCACTGCGCGTTGGCCAGCGCCTTGGTGCCGTTGTCACCGCTGGGCCAGAAGCGTCAATTCTCTAATGGGGTCTCAGCCCTGGAAGCCCCCTTCTCCTGTTGGCAGCAGACGCCCACCCGGCCCATGGCATGTTCTTTTGAGGCAGCGCCTTGGAGAGGATGGGCGGATCAAGTCCCAGGCCCAGCGCTCATCAGCGGGGACCGGCGGATTTGCTTGGAGACCAAGACGTAGTGTGAGCAATGACACGTTTTCTTTACTTTTCAAGCAAATAAATCTGGCTTGGGTCGCCACCTGCCAAGGTTTGCAGGAAAGTGCTTCTTGGCTATGTCTTTTTGGGGGGGGTGGGGGTGGGGGGGGGAGGTTGGAGGCGGCGGGGCAAGTGTTGATGGTAAAGATTCCAGGCTTGGGTTTGGTGGAGATGCCTAAGTTGGTTCTCTCTATTCACCTCAAGGTTGGTAGTTCAAACCCATCGAACCCACCCTGCAGAGTTTCAGCAGAAAGACGTGATGATCTGCTTTTGTAAATATCACGCCCATGAAAACCCTATGGGGTTATCTCTGTGACCCTGGGTTCCTCCAGTCAGAATCGACTCCATGGCACTATCAAGTTGACTCCACCCACAGAGACCCCCTGCACAACAGAACAAAACACAAATCACTGCACAGTCCTCGGCCATCCTCACTCGTTCCTATGAGCCCATCGATGCAGCCACGATGTCAATTCAACCATCTCGTAGAGGGCCTTTCCCTCCACCGGTAATAGATTTGCTTATTTACTGGTTTGGTGAGAGGGGCAGGGGCGGGGCTGGGGCAGTATTTTTCACTTTCTTGGCAACATAAGGTTCCTTATGGCCACGATTCTTGTCTCGGATCTTGTGAGGTCTTAGTAAACATTCTCTCTTTTATTTTTCTGGGTTCTAATATCTATTGCAATGGTTACACAGTCAAAATTCATAGGGAAAGGGTTTATTAAGAAAGTTAAGGTGCCACGCCAGTGAGAAATGCTCAGGGGTGAGCTGCTTATTAGGACAAGATACAAAGTTCTTTCATGTCTGATAATGAATGCCCAAAGGGATATCCTACTCAGTCTCAGGTCAAGGGCATTCCGTGTAAGCTCCTGGGTCAGCCAACCTAGCTCCAGGACTTAAGTTCCCAGAGACACCCTACTCTAGTAAGCTTTAGCCCGAAGGTACTCAGCTCCACTTCTAAGGGTTAGCAAACCCAATTTCCCAATTAAGTGCCCAGAAGAAGCCCGCTCTGCAAGCCAGCTGCCTACACCAAAGCACTCAGCTTTCCTTGTTTCATGGGTTGGGAAGCCCATCACTTGTTTCCATGCTCTGACTCCTAGTTCTGCTGCTGCTTCTATGATGGCATAGCTCCCTTCAGGAAGTTCACTGAGCAAGATCCAGAGAATGAGCTCCACTCTTGGCCCTTACTGGTAATGAAATCCCTTTCCCTGATTCTCAGAGGGCTCATTTTATACCGGGCAGGATGGAATTCCAAGGAATTCTGTTCCCAAGTACTCACAGGTGAATCCTACCAGTATTTTGCCCCACCATCTTTCCTATTCGCAGGCATGGGATAATTCATTGCCCTTGCAGATCTATTATGAAGAAAGCCTCTCAAGCCTCTCCAGGGGGCCTTGCTTGAGGCTCCTATGGCAATGGCTTCATGCACTCTGCATTCCACCCCTCCTCACTCATACCTTCCTCCATCCAGGTGTTGAAGGGAAGGGATCACACTTCTCTCTATTCTTAGGGCTTTTTCATTGCTGCCCCTTTTCTTTCCATATCTCTTCAGGCTGGGTCACCTCTCCTCAGTCTTTTCCACCTTAAGAATGGTCCCCTCGCCAGACTAATCATCACAAAAGCCTCCCTTCATTTTTTGAATTATTAAATCATTTTATTGGGCTCTTAGAGCTCTTACAACAATCTGCACATCAATTGCATCAAGCACAAGCACAATTTCACATATGTTACCATCATCATTTTCTTTTTTTATTTTTGTGGGCATCACTGCCCTTGTGGGAGTAGGAAGCCCAGCCTTGCTCCTCGAGAGCTGCTGCTGGGTTTGAACCACCAACCCTGTGGGCTGCAGTCCCGCACACAACCATTTCGCCACTGGGGCTCGTCATCATCATTTTCAAGACATTTTCTTTGTGCGTAAGTCCTCTTTTTCCTCCTCCCTCGCTCACCCTCCCATGCTCATGCACAGTAATAATCAATTGTTATTATTCTCATATCTTACACCATCCACTGTCTCCCTTCACCCATGGTTCTATTGTCCATTCCCTTTGGGGTGGGGGGAGCAGTTAAAGGTTGATCTTTTTGATCGGTTCCCCTCTTTTTCTCTTCTCTTCCCCACCTCCCATTACTGTTACTGAGAGACTTATCTGTCCTGATTCCGTGTGTCAGGTGCTCTTATCTGTACCAGTGTACATGCTCTGTCTAGCCAGATTTTTAAGGTAGGACTGGGGTCATGATAGTGGAGGCATGGAATGGGGCGACCCAGAGAAGCATTAAAGAACTAGAGGAATGTTATGTGTTTTGTTGGTACTATACTGCACCCTGTAAGAGCCTTTAAAACAACAATCGTAATAAATAAAATATAAACAAAGAATAATAACCAAGAAGACAACAATAAACCAGATCAACTGAACAAACAAAGAAAATGTCTATTGAATTTACTCCATGTATACTTATTTGTGAAAGAAGAAAATGACCTTTCCATTATTTAGGTTTCTTTAATCTGGATGAGAAAGCTAGAACATTTGATGAATTTACCATCCTTCTTGGTATGTGAGGTTGGGCAAGTTTCTTATATTTTCTGAGACTCAGTTCCTCCTTTAGGGTAGGATATGTGATGTTATAGAAGGATCTGTGGCACAAGACTTCTTCAAAGTGTTTGAAAAGCACAGAGGTCATTTTGAGGATTAGGGTGTACCTGGCCCAAGTCATGATGTTTATGATTATCTCATCTGCATGTGAAAGTTTCCCATTGAATCAGGGAGATCAAAGAAGAGTTGATCTATTTGCATTATGGTGCTGGTGAAGAATATTGAGAGTACCCTGGACAGCCAGAATAACACATCTCTCTTAGAAGAGGTACAGCCAGAACAAGTACAACTTGCTCCTGAGAAGCAAGAATGGCAAGAATTCATCTCAAGTACTTTTGGACATGTTATCAGGAGTGACGAGTCTCTTGAAAAGGACATCTTGCTTGGTAGAAGTAGAAGGACAAAAAGGCGAAAATGAGGAAGATCCTTAAGGAGATGGATTGCCACAGTGACTGCAGCAACGGGCTTCCAAATAGCAACAATTGTGAAGCCTAGGAAGCATTCCCTTCTACGTTATACAGTGAGTTACTCTGAGTTGAACCAACTCAATGGCACTTAACAACGACATTGAAAGATTCATGGGAGCATTAAAGGGCATAATGCACAACTAGCATGTAGCATAGAGGTTGACTTGGAGCTGGCTCCAAGTGAATGAAAGAATGAAAGAATCTGAGTTCTAGGAAAGAGAACATTTCTTTGAGAACAGGGGTTCTATTCTGTTTACCACAGGGTTCTGTTCCATCTCTCTCAAAATCTCAGCAGCTCACCTAGAACCTGGTACCCAGTGGGCACCCCCACACATCTGGTAACCTGGACAATTGTGAAAGGCAAGGGTTTAGCAGGAACAGAGAAAGCCAAGTTTCTTTTTCAACACCTCCTGACACACCTTCATGTTGCAACCCTCTAACCTAACTCCAAACCTTTCCACATATGCTCTATGGAAGATGTGCCGCTCCGATAGCAAGACATTGCAAGGACCACTGCATATTGTCCACTCTGGACACTGCAATAGATTGGGAGGCTGTACATATTTGGGGCATTTATTATTATTTTAATTAACATATTTAAAAATGTTTCCTCAACAGTGTTATTGGCATATCATGCACACATCATTCAATTCAACAATTCCATCACATCAAGAGTTGTACAATCACCACCACAATCAGTTTTAGAACACTTTCTTCTTCTCATACTCATTGCTATTCACTCCCCATTACCCTCAACCTCCCCTGACATACCCCCAAGGAACCATTGTTGTCTCTATAGATTTACCCTTCCTGGGTTTCATATATAGAACAACATTAGAAACAAACAAAAAATGAACAAGAATAACAAAACCAACAGATAAGAATCTCAATGGAAAATAAAGCAGAAAATATTGAAAAACTAGAACAATCTTAAATGGATCATAAGGGAGATCAAATGACAGAGTGCCAACTTTAAAAAAAAAAAAGGAAGTGAGGGGAAAACCATGTGGATTAAGCCCCTGACCATGGACAAGGGACAAGGAATTGCTAATCTGCAAAATCCATTAAAAAGTAGATTGTTGCAGATGAAGTTAGGTTAAAAATATAGCATCAATTATTTTTAGTAGAAGGGTGTTTCTCTACTGACCCAAGCGTGAGACTTTCTTCTGCCAACCTACTCTTACTTTTAGGGAGGTTCATAAGTACTCTGGCCCTGAGAAAAAGGGGATATGTGGCATACATCAGAAAGTGAGGACAAGGCATAGATTCTCACTCTCTGGTCACAGGTAGGAGACACGTCCTTTTAGAATTTCAGCGGTTCTCAATCTATGGGTCATGACCCCTTTGGCGGTTGAATGACCCTTTCACAGGGTTTGCCCAATTCATAACACCTGGCTGGTGCAAATGCTTACTCAGCCCCTACCTGAAAAGCTGGAAGCTCAAGTGCAGCCAAGGACACTGTGGGACAAAGGTCTGGAAATCTGCTTCTGAAAAAACCAGCCACTGAGGGTTTTACAGACCACAGTTACACTCTGACACACGAGGGTCCTAGAGTGGTCTGGACAACTGGTCCTGGTTAAATGGGTTCCCTCACAGAAGCATATTCCCATTTGATTATGCAGAGTTGGGGATATAGTGAATGACAAATTTGTGTGCAACAGAGGTGGCTTTAGTGTAGCAACTCCTATGGGTTTGCCAAAGAAGTTTTCTGTCTTCCAGAGGCCTCATACCATTATCTCCAGAACCAAACTTAACCAAACTCACTGTTGTAAAGCTGATTCCAACTCTTAGTGAGTGGCCCTGCAGGGCCGAATAGAACTGCCCTTTGGGATCCGAAGACTATAAATCTTTGTGGGAGCAGACAGCCCCATCATTCTCTGGTGATTCTGAACAGCTGAGCTTGTAGTTAGCAACATGATGCATAGCTGATTAGGCCACAAGGCCCCTGGAGACCCCATAAAACACCGGAGACAGAAGTGATTTGTCAGCTTGAAGGATGGTTCGAATCCCCTCACAACGCTGGGAGCGGAGGCTGACTGGAAGAATGAACTAATCTCTGCTGAGAGCCTGTCCCAGAGGAACCGTGGTAAGTAAGGAAAAGCTCCCATCATCCTTTAAAGTCTGCAAGGCACGAGGCCTGACCAAGTTTCAGAGGCGGTTGTAGATTAAGAGAAGACTATGAAGAGTCGGTCTGGAGATCTTCTTCCCCAAATCAGCCAACGGAAACCTTCAGACTCACAATCAGTATTGGGGAATGACCCCTCTAGTTCACCAGGCACCATAGAACTGTACACACACACACACACACACACACACGAAACCCTCCACATACCAGTGATGAGTGAAGGAGCTGGTGCAGGAGGAAGGAGGAAGAAAGCCAGACCATTTCTGATTGCTGTATCGAGGCTCCTCATGAGTGTGACTGTAGAGTTGGAAGCCCCTCTGTCAGACTCGCTGGCACCCCCAGCCATTGGCACCTGGCCCTTTATAAACCTTCCCACCCTTTCCTCAGCTCCCGTTTGCACCTTTCTTCTTTGGTGTCTGTTTGCTTTATTCCTAGTGAGTCCCATGGGCCCTGGGGAGAGGTTGGGGTGAGATGGGCGGACCTGTTTGGCAAGCTCTGGAAGATGGGCCCCCCTGTCCTTCCTACTAATTGAGGCTTTCCCTCCATTCTGACTTCTGGCCACATTAGCTGTGTCAGGGCTGCTTTGTGATGTTTTTCAGAAGGTGATCTCTAGACGCTTCTTCCAAGACACCTTAGGGTCAGCCTGAACTCCAGTTTCTTGGTTCCCACAGGAGCCTGCTCTTGGTACCACTCAAGGACTCCCCAGAAGCCTCCAGCCTGCAATGGATTTCAGGCTAGAAATCCTAGAGGAAGGCTGGCCATACAGAGAGAGCTGCTAGTGCGGTGCTCCACTACTCTGGGCCGGCTTTCTCAATAGAAACTGTCCCATCCTCCATAGAAATGTAGGGGTTTATGTGTGCCCAAAGCATGTCACTCATTTATCTAGCTGTTATCTTTTTTCCTGATGTGAGAAAAAAAATAGAGAGCAATTTTATTCAATCCCCAAAGTTGATTTTTTTTCTTTCCCCTTTTGGGCTTGAAATGAAAATATTTTTTCTGAGCCTCCCCAAAGTATGGAAAGGAGCGCTGGTGATGGAAGGCCAGCAGTTTAAATGAAGCAGCAGTTCTGCAAAAGAAAGGCCTGGCAGTCAGTTCTGTAAAGATTAAATGCTCATAAGTCCTGTGGGGCAGTGCTGCCCCATCTCAGAGGGTCACCAGGAGTCCAAAGTCAAGCAACAGCAGCCAACGATGACAGGCCAGGGATGGTGGACCTGGGCACAGGGCTCTGGCATGGGTGGAGAGGAGGCCTCCACAGTCTTGGTCTCTGGTATTGAAAAGTGGCTAATTGAGGTGGAATTGATTGAGTGGCCAGGGAAGCGGCCCAGGGCAGGGCAGGGCAGGAGCCAGTGGGACTGGCCTGGCCATTGTGAAGCTGGTGAGAGCTGTTGTCCTGCAGCCTTCACCTCTGGAGACATCCTCAGTCCTTCTGGGGACACCCACATGCGCTCCAGGGGGTGGGGGGTGCTCCTCATTTCTCATAGATGTCAAATAGTTTACTATGCACAAGTAAGCTCCTATGACCTTTCTTTTTCTTTCTTCTTCTTTTTTTTTTTTTTTTTTTTGGTTTTTGGTTTTTGGGGCATCACTGCTCTCTGGTGGTGGGAGTAGGAGGCCCAGCCTTGCCACTGGATTTGAACCTCCAACCTAGTGGGCCACAGTCCCGCACACAACCACTACGCCACCGGGGCTCAGCCCTCCTATGACCTTTCTAATGGGTCTACCATCCCAGTCAGGATTTGTACACTTGAATAAAGGCAGGTGCTGGGGTGTTGGGGGAGAGACAGATGCTCAGTCTCCCTAGAGACAGAATTTTTAAAACATCATTTTATTGGGGATTCATACAACTCTTATCACAATTCAACCATCCATCCATTGTGTCAAGCACATTTGTACATTCATTGTCTCAAAACATTTTCTTTCTACTTGAGCCCTTGTTATCAGCTCCTCATTTCCCCCTTCCTTTCCCATCCTATCTCCCTCCCCCATGATAATTTATAAATTGTAATGGTTTTGTCATGTCTTACACTGGCCGACATCTCCCTTCACCCACTTTTCTGTTGTCTGTCCCCGACGGAAGGGGTTATATGTGGATCCTTGAGATCTGTTCCCCCTTTCTACCCCACCTTCCCTCCATCGTCCCAGTATCACCCCTCTCACCAATGGTCCTGAGGGGTTCATCTGTCCTGGATTCCCTGTGCTTCCAATTCCTATCTGTAACAGCGTACATAGACATAATTTCTGATGTGGTAAAAAAATGACAAAACTTGTTCTCTACAGATTCATAAGTAAACCCATGCTTTCCTCACTTATTAGATTAGCCCACACTGTCCCCAAGGTCCCTTTGCTGCCCTCTTCTCCCCTCATCTGCTCATCTGCCCATGACCCAGTCATTTCTTGGGCCTCTGCAAGATGAGACTGCTCTGATATCCAAGAGTGCTTCTGAAGTTGGGAATCCCTGTGCTTTGTTCAGGACAAGCCACACGATGGGACCACTTCCAGGAGGCAAGAATGATAGCTGATATCCTCGTACCCCTAGAACAGGTCAGATTCTGAGTCTTACATGCTGAGCTCACCATTAGACTCCAGGTTCTCAGTGGATGGATGCCCTTGGTGATGGGGCCAGCACACTGTCTACTCTTAACATGTCTGTCGCCAGCCAGCTACTGGTTCTTTGACTGGGGTTTAGGGAGCAAAGATGCCTGGGTCAGAAGATGAGATTCTGTATTTTTGTAGTTTGGATGTGACGTCTAAGAACCAGCATTTTAATAAGACTTCCAGGTAATTAGCAGATGGGCCAAGGACTCCATTTAGTGAAATGTTTTGGAGGGGACTGTTGAGTTGTTAAGGAGGGGGGAATCAGCTACATCTCTACAGTGATAAGAAAATGTCTCCGATTTCTAGTCATGCACTGTGGTGGTAACTGCTCCATGGTTTGTGGCTCCCATTCATAAGGGCATTCTTTTCAGTGAGAATTAGCAAAAAAAAAAAAAAGATTTAATTATCCTCCACATCCAGAGATCCCCAGCCCTCTATCTATAGATCCCTTGAAAGTCTATGGGCTTCAAGGTAAGAACTTTTGGAATTTATCTTTTCATTCTTGCCTTTCCAGGGGCTGGCACCACTTGAAACAACCAGTTTCTGCCGCCTCTCTCAGCCCACAGTATAATCTTCCCTGAGACAGTAAAACTTGGTGGACCAAGCATGGGTTTTGGAGCCAGAAGTTTCATGGATTCAAATATCTCCCTTCTTGCTTATTAGCTGAGTGGCTTTAATCCTTTGAGCAACAGTGACCTCATTTGTAATACCCACTTTGTAGGACTGTAGGGAGGATTAAAGATGAAGTCTACAACAGTTGGATTGGAAGAGGGCGGGGGTGGGGGGCGGGCAGAGATTTCATTACCGACCTCAGATGGATACTGGCTGAAAGCAGAGAATACCGGAAAAATGATTACTTGTGTTCTATTAACTATACAAAGGCATTCAACTGCGAGGCTGGAACAAACTATGGATACCAGTGTAAAGGATGGGAATTCTAGAGCACTTTATTGTGTTCATACAGAACTTGTCCTGAGACCAAGAGGCAGTCTTGCAGAACATGGGAAGACTTCATAATTCAAGATCAAGAAAGGCAGGCCATCAAGTTACCTCACCATACCTTTTCGATCTGTAATCTGTGTAACCGGACTGTATGGAGGATACCATGGGAATTCTACTTCTGAAACAGCATTCTCCAGACACCAAACTCACTGTTAAGTTGATTCTGACCCTCTAGAACAGAATAAAGTGGCCACTCTAGCCAAAAGGGCAGCAGTTTGAAATCATCAAAAGGTTGAGGCCTTCTACGCTCATAGAGATTTCCAGTCTTGGAAACCCAGAGGGGACAGTTCTACTCTGGTCTGTAAGATTGTTATGTCTCAGAATTGACTCAATGACAGTGAGTTTCTGGGTTAATACTTTGCCAGACTCGAAAATTTCATCTTTCCCTTTAAAACACCTTTAAGACCCATAAAATAAATGGTCTTTGGCCACTACATTGCTGATTTGTTTCATGGACTTCCCACTTCCCTTTTGTCAGCGTTCTGTTCTATCATTGTGAGTCTTCTCATAGTATCCTTGTTTTCTTCTCTTCTCAGCAACGGTATCTCCTCATTTCTTGACGTGTGTAGAATGCTTTCCCTTTCTCTGTGGTCTTGGTCGATATTCCTGCTCCTATGACATTTTTCACCTATCAAAACAACTTCCTGAGGCATTTCCCTCCACAAAAGCTGTTACACTCATGAAGTGGAGTTTTTGTACCAGCTGCTAATAATAATTCACTAAATTGCACAAAGATTTCATGAGACAATAGAAACTATTTTTGAAATGCAAGCTATCACATGATGTTATCCATTCATTTTTGCAACAAACATGGATGGAGATGACTAGGTGTTGGGGATGAGGATAGAAACAAGATGTCTTTAAGGAGTTTGTGAACTAATGTGATGTTAGACTATAAAGTGCAATAAAGTGTCATACATGCCACAGTTGTGTTGTAACTGGTATGTTAGGGAGGGTCAATGCAGGGAGGTTCATGTTGCTATAAATATAATGGAGAAGATAGTTGAAGTATAAAAAAGACAAAGTAAGCCAGAGCTGCTCACTTTAGAGAGGAAGTGTTTTCTGCTTGATTGCTCCAGTCTCTGGAAGTATATTGGTAACTATCTGTAGGTTCTCTATGTGTCTAAAGTGTTGTATATGAGTTTCAGGTCTGGCTCAACATTTTTTCCTACCTGTGATAGGTGATTTGAATTCTCAAAGTCGCAGTGCCTTCTTTCCTGTGTAAACTATGTATTATAATCTCCCATAAATTATCTTAAACATGTAGAGCTTCATTCATACCTTTATGATTTGTTTAATAATGAACTACCGAGAGGTCACTGTGTACCCAATATGGATCAGGGCCCAAGGTCTTGGGTAGACAAAGAGCCAGTGACCCAACTTTGCTCTCTTAGAGTAAAAATTCTGCTGAGACGATGTCCCAGCCCCATCAATTGGCATCTAGAAGGTATTCACTATCTCCACTCCAACTTTTTCTATTGGATTGTCTGTATTACTACAACCTGTCTTCCAATTCCCTCGCTGAGAGTCCTGCTGAACAAGTAATCTGAGATGTGAGACAGAAGAACCTGGCATCAGAATTGGAGGAAGACCAGTGCCATGGAGATGACACAGATCTGGATACTGAAAGGGAAGCGGATGCCACGAAACACTTGCTGAAGAAGAGGAAAGTGTGGACTACACTTTACCCTACAGAAAACAAGAATCCTCCTAATTGGACCAATAGGCAACACCATGACACATTGTTTTCCTGTCACTTGCATCGACAATCAATGCCCGTGAGGTGTCAAAAAAAATCAAATGACACATCATACTGCCCCACCCCAAACCTTTAAGATGTTACAAAGCCAAGGTGTCGCTGTGTGGAATAAGATCCTTCTGCAAGCCGATGGAGCCCTGGTGGTGGTGTAGTTGTGAAGTTGTTAAGCATTGGACTGGGATCAGCAGGGTTGGCAATTTGAAACCACCAGCAGCTCTGCGTGAAAAGAGATTAGACGGCCGCAGTCTTGGAAATGCTCTTGGGGTCACCCTGAGGCAGCACTGACTCACTGGTAGTGAGAACTCAAGCCATGACATTTGCCACCCTTTCATATGCATATGCAAGTTGGACAAAGAGAAAGATCAGATAAGCCATGCCTTGGAACAACGGTATTGATGAATGTGGTAGTTACACAATCTGGTGTCAGTTTGAGGATTGGGAGTGACGGGGTGAAGGCTAACCTGCCAACCAGTATAGCCAACGAGGCCTCTGTGTGGGCATGGCCTTCTTCTGAGAATTCTGAGAAATCCAGTCTTCTTTCATGGAGGTGGGAGACACTCTCTGAGCTCATTCCCTTGGAGTCTCTCGACTGACAAGCCACACTCTCTGTGAGACATCCCTGAGAAGAAGCCACATGAACTCAGCCTGATGCAGCCAGAAAGCCAGAACCCTGAATGTGGAGATCCCTGCCAGTCCTGAGATGCTTCTACCACAACTAGATCTACAAGACTTCCCACCCACTGGCTTGTGGTCTTTCTACATTTGGCATCATTGCACGTGTTTGTGAATCTGAATAGAACTTTATAGATTGGTACCAGATGTATGGGCTAGTATCAGACTTATGAACTTAATCTGGACTGAGCTGGGATGTTTTCTTAATGTACAGTTGCTCTTGGATAGAAATATTTTTCTTATACACATATGAGTGTCTGTGAATTTATTTCTCTAGTCTACCTGGACTAACACAGTGAAGAATATAGAAAATACTATGCCAGAGAATGAACAACTATTATCTTGGAGGAAGTATAGCCAATGTTCTTTAGAAGGTAAGATTGCTATATTTTCTCTCTTTTTTTGGACATATTATTAGAAGGAACCATCCCTGAAGAAGGACACATGCTGGTAGATAAAGGATCAATGGAAATGAAGAAAAGCCTCAATGAGACAGATTGACTCCATGGCTGCCACAATGGCCCCAAGCATATTTGCTATTGTGAAGATGGTACAGGGCCAGGTTCATATTTTATTCTGTTATACATATGATTCCTCTGAGTTGGTGCTGACTAGAGGGCACCTTGCAACAATAAACACAATAATAAGAGAGTCCTGCATGTAGGTGCTAGTTGCATAAGGGAAACTTCTGGGGGGTCTCAGGGATGGGGTATAATCTTGAAACTGTGACTCAGCAAACAGAAATGGGTAGAAACTATGGAGAAAAAAAGTAAAGATACTGCACCCCAATGAGCAAATATCTCTTTGCTTCCTTCTTCTGAGACCACTGGAAGAAGGCCTACAATTTTAATGACTTCTCTTTTTTTGGTTCTGGCCTTACAACAAATATGCTTGCTTTGTTTCTCCTATAATCATGTCACCGAGTGGTCCAGGGATAAATGTCAACAATGCAGACTTCTGGCTTGAAAGCAATCTGGAATGCACAGGCTAGTCATTAAAGAGCTCTGGAGGTGGGGGAAGTCAAATAGCAGGGTGGGATGCTGGTAGACTTAGAGCAGTAATTCTCAACTTTTCTAATACCATGACTCTTTAATATAGTACCTCATGATGTGGTCGTTCCCTCCACCATAAAATTATTTTTCTTGTTACTTTATAACAGTACTTTTGATACTGTTATGAATTGGGCTACCCCTGTGAAAGGGTCATTCAACCCCCAAAGGGGTTGGGACCACCAGATTGAGAACTTGCAGTAGAGGATACATTCATTAGATTAGTCATTCCTGTGTTTGCAGGAGTTAATGACGAAGTGGTGGAAAGCACAGTCTCTTGCATTTCAGGAAGCCATTCGTCCAGTCATTGGACTGGCATTCTCTGCCTATGTTGTCAAGCCTGGACTCTTCAGTTTTGGTATTTATTTTCTTTGGGCTTTTCCTTGCTGTGTTAGTCCAGGTAAACTAGAGAAATAAACTCATAGACACACATATGGATATAAAGAAAAGGTTTATATACAAGAGGAATGTGACATTGAGAAAGCATCTCAGCCCAGTCCAGTTCAGTCATAAGTCCGATATTAGCCCATATGCCTGATATCAGTATATAAAATCTCCTTCCGACTCACAAAGTCACAGACCAGTGGGTGCAAGGTCTTGGCGCCGGCAGGGGTCTCCCCATGGCTCCTCGCTTCCAGGGCTCAGGGTCCAGCAACAGCATCCAGTGGTGGTAGAAGCAATTCGGCACTGGTAGGGATCTCCACGTAGCTTCTCCAGCTTCAGAAGTCTGGTTCCATCAGGGTAAGGCCGTGTGGCTTCTCCTCCGGCTCTTTCAACTCCTCAGACATTGCCATCTTGTCTTGTCCATAGTCCATTGCCTCTGAGACTAAGTCCCAACAACCAGGGAGGTAGCTTCTCATCTCCATGAGGGAAATATCATGAGATTTCCCAGAAGTCTCAGGAGAAAGCCATGCCCACATGGAGGCCTAATTGGCTATTCAATGGCTATCTCCATATTAACAGGCTAGACTCCACTCCTACATCTCAATCATGAAATTAACATTAGCACATGACCGCCACACTTGCATTACAAGTAAGTGATATGAATTCGAGGAATAGTTGGGGAATACTGCTGTGTTCTAGACTTGGGGTGTTTGTGGCAGAGCAGACCTTTGAATGGGATCCAATGCCATGAATTCCTGGACATAAGATCTGAAGCTTAGGGGTGTGTGTGTGTGTGTGTGTGTGTGTGTGTTATGGAAGGTGAAACACAGGAACCAAGCAGACAAGTCAAACATTCAGGGAGGAGATCCAGGACTCCTGACTCTCAAGCTGGACTCCTGGCATCACAGAAACTCAAACTTCATGTAGATAATATGTGAATGGTATCCTCTGGGTTGTGCAATAAGGTAGTGGAATCTAAAACTACTATAATCCCTCTTTCTGTGTGAGTCTTTCTAATTTCTAAATGGTTGCAATGAGTCAAGCTGGAGCAGACAGAGAACATCCAAGAACAACCTAAACATAATCTTTTCTCATTATGATTGATCCTGGTTCTGGTAGCAGAGATTCTAGAAGCATCTTCACCCTTAAAAGTGAGCAGTACATTGGGGAGGGAGGGGAAAATGAGGAGCCGATACCAAGGGCTCAAGGAGAAAGAAAATGTTTTGAGAATGATGAGGGCAACAAATGTACAAATGTGCCTGACCCACAATGGATGGATGAATGGGTTGTGATAAGAGTTGTAGGAGCCCCCAATAAAATGATTTTTTTGATATACTACATGCTTATCTACTACATACATATTAATACATACCATACTATACATATAGTTGGCCCAGTTTCAGACACTATTTAGGCATATCCAAATATCCCATTTTTTCCCATTCTTCTTTTTTTAAATCATTTTATTGGGGGCTCATACAGCGTTTTCACAATACATAAATAAACATGCTGATTTTTTTAAAGAAAGCAAGCAGTGCATATTTAGAAAGGGTTTGGTTAGATGGATGCTTTTATGACTCCAAGGGTAAATTCTAAGTGTCAGGGATTATGATCAACAAAGTCTATGTTCCTTGGCTGGGAAGCTAGGCACTACAAGGGAGAGTGTGCCTTGTAATGCAAATGTGACTGCTAACTCGACACTGAGGGGGTTGAATCCCCACAGGTGCTTTCAAAGAAAGACCTGGACTCTACTTCCAAAACAACACCAGTCATTGAAAACCCAATGAGTTTGCAATCTTATTACAGGGGATTGCAATGATTTGGAGTTGATTATTTAATGGCAATTAGTACTTGTAGAGAAAATGGTTGGGTCAGGCTCATTCACGAACTAATGACTGGAACCTGGAGGATTGTTGGTGGGCTGTGGTTGCAAAGAGTGAGAGCTTGGAGTTGAGAATGATCCTGGAGGTCAGGAGGAAGCATCTCTTTTTGTTCTTATCACATGTCACAAAATAAACAGCAAGGACAGAGTTCAGAGCTTACATGTAAGTGTACACAGTCGAACTTATCCCCATTTGAGCAGCAACTCTGTCCCTGTTTCCTGGTGCAGGATCTTAAGTAAGTGAAAGTAGTGAGTGGCCATTGTGTTTCTTCTGACTCATGGCCACTCCATGGGTGTCAGATTAGACCGGAATTCCTTTCTTCTGCAGTGCATCTGGAACACAGGAATCTCCAACCTTTTAACTAACAACCTAGAGTCATGGCCATTTGCATCTCCCTGGGACTCCTTGTGCAAGCTTCTTGAATCAAATCTCTGAATTACCATATGTAAAATGGAAGATCAATGTACCCACCAGTTGGGTTGCTGTAAAGATCAAATGGAATGATCAGACAAATAAAATACTTAGCATAGTTTGGGGTACAGAACAAAGATGTCAGGGCTAGGTGTTGTAAGCTTGAAAATTATTTTAGGCTATGGCTGATTTTGATGGTGATAGCTTGAGAGAGAAGCCATCTTTTCCCTATTGTCTTAGGTACTACAAGCTGAAGTCAACTCATGAGTGGGGTGAGCAGCTCCTCTGAAGAGGCATGTCTAAGAAGCCAGAACTCAATGATGACACACTCTTCTCAAATCTTCTCTCTCTCTAATACTTTCTAGCCATGTGACCTTGACTGGGTGATCTCAGAACCTCTCTGGACCCTGCCTGCCTGGCACCCAGCTTTGCAGAGGTCAATAAACTGGTGATAAAAAAACAATAGCAGCTTGAATCTATTAAACCCCAGGGCCATCTCTAGAAACATCTATACTCTGTAAGTCACCTTCTTTGTCCCAGACTATGTGATCCTCAAGCATGATGGGAAGTAAGTAGGTCTAGACTGTGGTCTAGGGGGAAGCACTGAAGGGGCAAAAGCATGGGGTCTAGGGACATCTTTGTGGGTCTTGAGTTTGACTCTTAGCTGCTTCTGACCTCAGTGCTCTCACTTGTTTTGTCAAGACTGGACTGGGGAACCTCAAAGATACCCTTTATTGAAATCACTCAACCTTCTTCTCCCTGTGACTTCTCTCCTTGGCAAACACCACTTCTCTCTCTCGAGGTGGGAGTTTTTGTGTACTTTTTTCTTTCTTTAAGTCTCACAACCATTTCCATATTGTTTCAACCCTACCCCTAAAATGGATATTAAACAGCCTCAAAAAAGTGTGTGGGAAAATGGCACTGGAAGAGAATGGGATTTTTCCATTAGGTTTTATTTTGGTGGGGAGCTGCTTCATAATTTTAATCTGTTTTCTTCTCTTTACTCTTTCCCCTACCGTCTTTCCTAAGTCACTGCAATCTCAGGTCTGGTGCAGTAATTGCATCATGATAGACCTCTCCAGAACCCCCTTCAGCCTACTCCATACCCATTGTCCATCTGTTGCCAGAGAAATACTGTCAACATATATGTCAACCTAAACCACTCCTCTACCCGGATATCCTGCATATTATTCCTTCATAAGGTTTCTGATTATTCAGAGAATCCCTGCCTATATTTTCAGTCTCATCACTCTTGTCCCCCTTGGTTTCTTGTGTGTGCATGTGCACACACACCTATACATATATATGTGAAAATAAACTGAACAAAACATATGCCCATTCAGCAATATTAGCATGCTGGCAATGGGCAGATTCTTCACATACGCTGCCATTCTCCCCACTTCTGCCTTGTTGTTTCATCACCACCACTGATCTATTTGTTCTGCATTCTCAGGAAGACATAATTTGTTGAGCTAAAACATTGTCTAGTTTGATATTATTTCATAGACTAGTTTCAACTCAAACTTCAAATTTCTTCCCCCAAAGAACAGATTTCTGGGTCACTCCAGCTTCCATGTGTTCATTAAGTCTGGCTTCCAATAAGAATTTTACAGTTCATTCCTCAATTTTCCTCTTTTGGAGTCCCTGATCAATATGCTCTTTAGTGGCAGCTGGCAGAAGACCAGTTCTTCTGGTCTCACAGCAAGGGAGGTAGTAGCCTGTGACATAATTAGGCCAGAAAACCACTTCCTTCTCACTTTCCCCTTTTATTCTACATATCCTTGACAATTGCCCTTTTCCAAAATGAGTCCTGCTCCTTCTTGTCTTTTCCAAATTCCCCTTTTCCTTAGGTTCTAATCCATCCTTTTGAATTACCATGCTGCCTTCATGTTCTTAGCTTAACTGTTCCCTTCCCCAAGAAGCCTTCCTTTTCTCTTGGGTTTGGTGGCCCTCTCACAAATGTCTGCGAATCCTTCTCCCCTTCATTCCACATATTGACATTGCCTGTTCGCTCACTATCCTCCTGGCTTCTAGAGTGGCCGTGCCATCACAAGACACCTCCTTGACTTCTATAGTGAAAACCTCTAGAGAACTCCTTCCACACAAGACCACGCGGATTCACTTTCCCTCTTTATGAGTTTTGCTAAAACAAAAGAAAAGAAACCCCAGAATGGATGCTATCCACACCAGCAGCATTTTCTTCTAATACAGAGATGTTCTGCACAATGCTATTTCACTGGCTCTCAACAAAGTTCACGGTGGACAGAGAAGTCAGCTCTTTAGACAGTCATTCCCTGAATTGCTGTGGTCTGAAAGCTTTCTGGAAACCCCCAGGTGGAACACCGTTTCAGTTGCCTATCTTTTAGCTAGGGTGGAAATGTTGGAGACATTCTGTTTATTTTCCTTTCCTCCCTGGAGTACCAACAGTTCATACAGACTTTGGACAGGAGTTACCTATCCAGGGATGCACAGCTAGGGGGCTGCTAGAGAGAGTCAGAAGTGAGGTGATGTGGATATGAGCAGATCTTTACACTCCACATAGCCAAGTGCTTTTCTACTGCAACCAATGGTTCTTGTGTACACTCTGGGTGCTGGAGAACAGAGGTGACCCAGGTTCAACCCCTGTCCTTGAAAATCATCCCGGTTCCTGAGTTATTTGGATATGACTCCAACAAAATGTGAGGAATTGAGAGAAGAAAAGAAAGATTTCTTTGTGTGTGTGTGTGTGTGTGTGTGCATGCGCGTGCGCAGACCAGGGGTGGGCAGGGTGGTGGTACATCTACCCAGGCAGAGTTTATTGAGAAGCTTAGATATATTCTTGTAACCTCCATCAGTTTACCATGTTCTTTGTACAATCAAGTTGTCCTTAAAGCTATGCAAGAGGTTGTGATTGTGCTCTAACACCTTGACCAGATTACCACCCTTATTGATAGGCTTCTGTGCACCACTTCTTCCAAGTCTTTGCTAATACGAAAGGAACGGAGAGCCTGGCCTTTAGTTGAAAATTGAAGCACTAGAGTATAGATGGATGCAGATGCTGAGTCTTGTGTATGCACACACACACACACACACACACACGATAATGTCATATTGACTGAGTGTTTTACTTCACTGGATAGGAATGTCTGCCAGTACTCCAGGGACTGAGCAGACTGTGGGGAGACCCTCCTTCCAGCTTAAAGCTTGGCAGACTTTAACAAAGCTGACCTAAGAAGGGGCCGTGGCCCAAGACAGTGGGACAATGAGAATCTCAACATTATTTATGATGACCTCTCTTTGCATTGTTAGAGACCTTGACACCAGGCTTCTGAGGAAAGCATTTGCATGTTAAAGAGTCAGAAAGTTATAGGAGTGTAGGATGAATGGTTTGGAGGTCTTGAGGTAAGGAATGGGAATAAGTTGGGGTAAAAGGACAGGGCTGGTCTTAGATCATCGGCAGTGGTATCCAGACATTCTCTGCTTAAACTGCAGGAGCTGCAAACATGCTCCTTTTGTTTTGAATGCATTTGCCTCAGAAGTATGAGAATAAAAACATCATTTTTAATAAGTAGAATTTTGAGAGAGTATAATCAATATCTCCTCTTTCTCCATCTGGTCCTGAACCAGACAAAGTCGTGACACAGATGGCGTCAAGTTTCTGTCATTGTGGCTAGAGTCTGTACTTTGATGGAAAACACAAATGACTTGCTCACATTTAACTTCCATTAGATTTCAGAGCAGTCCATCTGAGGACAAATTCGATTCTATAGTGCAACACATCCCACCACGTAGTGAAGTCCAGAAGGAAGAGACAACATCCCCATCCTCAGGG
Organism: Nesogale talazaci; assembly: GCA_004026705.1. Taxonomy (NCBI): domain Eukaryota; kingdom Metazoa; phylum Chordata; class Mammalia; order Afrosoricida; family Tenrecidae; genus Nesogale; species Nesogale talazaci. Next base: position 43,323 of record PVJH01001329.1, on the reverse strand, counting down.
ATTTTGAGATTAACAACATATATTCAAGAAACAGAGACCATTGACCCTTATTCACTAACCAGTTAACTCACTCTACCGCTGTAGTGAGAAGTATGAAGGAGAAGGCTAGATGTGTGTTAAGGGGGAACATCTAGGGTGGAGAAAAATTGCCCTTCCCAAATAGCCCTCAGACTTTTGCCACGGTCAGTTCATGATCAATGTAGAAGAAGGCTGGCCCCTCTGAGGAGATCAGTCCCTTGTCAGGACAGCTCTGCTTCCTCTTCCAGAGGCTGCACTTACCAACCAAGTCTTGGTGTCCCCTCCTCAGGGTACCAGCAGGCAGAGTAGATTTGCCCTCAGCAGACTCTGGAATCAGATGCTAAATAAATTATCTCCCAGGGCATGCTGTCATAGACTGAAAACTTATTATATTTCCCACCTTTTATACTTCCTTATATATGGCCTAAAAAAAAAAAAGCACAGACTGGGTCCTTCTCCATTAGGAGGCTACTATGAATGGGGACCTACCAGGACAGAGCCTACCAGAAGCCTCTGGGGTGAGGGGCTGTGAGGGGCTTGTGGGATGGGCAGCTGCATGCAGAAGAGTTGCTGTCTGGGCTTGGGGGACTGTGAACTCCATTCAGGACCAGGATGATGAGGGTAAAGCCTTTCACTTTCCCCCTCTCTTTCCTCCCTGCCCTTCCTGCATTAATAACCCCACCCGGACTTCCTGAGCCAAACAACAAAGTCAGAAATCACACCACCTCTCTGAGAGCTTGGCTCATCCCTATAAGCCCATATCTCACGGGTAGCCACGCCCACACGTCACCAGGGCCACCACGAGATTTCCTGTCCATTCCCCTCTCAGAGACATTAGCTGTTAGCACTTGTTGGCAAAGGATCTTGACAATTGCCTTGGGAAGGAAACTGCACTATGGATTAGTGGAAAGAATGTGGCTTTTGGAGCCAAGCAGACCTGGGCTCACCTCCCAGCTCTGCCACTTAATATCTGTGTGACCCTGGGTAAGTCACTTGACCTCTTTGAGTTTCAGTCTCCCCATCTGCGAAAATAAACAAAAACAAGGATGAATCATGGCAATCTTACATAACTGTTTTAAAAGTTACAGCTTCTATGCGTGCAGCATGCTTGGGAAACGTATGCCTGTCTGTGGCTGTCCTTGGTTGTCATGGGGTTGCTTCTGGACCCATGATGCCCTCATGTATGGAGAGCACAACTACTTCACCTTTCTTGGGTGGTCCCTCTGGGTTTCAACTATCATCCTTTAAGGTTAGCAATTGAGTGCAGATTCTTTGCACCACCTCGAGATACACAGTAGAGAGGTTTCAGGATTCTGGGAAGATTCCAACATGGCTTCATTGCAGAGTTTTATGGGCCTTTCCCTTTTGATAAATAGTAGGACTTAGCAGCCACCTCTGAATTTAGACATTGTGAAGTATTTGCTGTGCATCAGGGTGTTTTTCTTACACAGTTTTCTAATGAATTAGCCTTTCTTGTGCTCAGGGCCCTCGTCCACTTCTTTCTCAGGGGTAGCTGTTCTTGAAAGACATTTTTAAAATCCCCTCTCACAGTGTCCTTTTCAGGCATCGCTGGCTCTGTTGGGAACAAATTGTGTATTGAGGCTGCCGATATGTGGCCATGGAATTTACAGGATGGACACAAGTCCACAGAACACAGGAGCCTGGCAGGCCCTTGGTCCTTGCGGTCTTTGTTCTGCACGTACCCTGTGGGTCATTCAATGCTATTTTGTACCTTCTAGAACTTGGATGGAGTTCACCCCAGACCAGTCTACTCATAAATCTTACTCTGAGGCCAAGTGTGCTAGAGAACTTCAAAGTACCTCAGAGGGATTTGCCTCCAGGTGTATCACAGAGGGTTACAGGAGACAAGAAAGAGTTCCACAGGAAATGCATGTATTGAAAAGAGATTGATTAGTGTCCCAAATTGACAGGAGACCAGAAGCCCAACTGCAGGAAATGGGTGCATTCCAGGAAGGTTAGACCCCAGCAGGAGTCACACAGTAGAAGTCTCTTAGCCAGCTGCCATCAGTGTTAATATTGCTATCATCAGGGGTTTCTACCTCTGGATCTTGCTGTCACTGGGTATAAACCATCAGTCCTTACATTCCTCTGGCCTTCCATTACTTGATTGATATTTATAGACTTGAGTGGGAACATCCCCTCTAGGTCATATACGTCAGTGAGAAATTCCCATTGACTAATCTTAGGCCATATGTATGGGCTCTAATCTATCAGAGAGTAGGAGGAGTCCTCCGTGGCTTTCAAAAGTCACAGAACAGACAAGTGTTTGAAGGATTCACACCCACGACACAAAGATGAACATCGACTACAAGAGAACACAGAAAGATTTAATGGAGAGTCTTTTGCTTAATACAACTTTTGGTGCAAATAGACAAGTTATACATATCTAATGAAAACACCCAGATATCTCCTAAAACTTTGGAACCAAGAGAAAAATACTACTTTCAATTCAATTTCTCTACCCTCCGTTTCTTCTTCCATTTTAATAATATCTCTTTAAAGTTTGCTGTGATGATCAACTATAATAATTTAAAACATAACCAAACTGTTCAATACTATATCAAAAGTGTTGGTGGAGGGCATATCTCCCCTCTGGTGCCCAGTAAGGCATGGGGAAATAATCATGTCTCTATTATGGACTATTCATAACTTTCTTGTGGTGACTTGAACAGATGCATGAGAAATCTCCTCTTGCAATTAAGGTGTCCAATCTCAGGAACGTGAAATGTGGAGTGATTCATCTGCTACCAAGAAGTTGGGAAGTGGCCGAGCCATGATTCATGCCCAGGTTTGTCTATATCTGAGTGCCATCTTCTACACAAAACAGGAGGCCTGCCTGTTTTGATTGCCTGAGTTGATTGAAGCTAAGGAAGGAGACTTTGGCCCAGGAAGGACATGGAGACATAGAAGAGGTAGAAATGGAAACTCATTCTATGGTTGATGGCTATTCTGTAAAAGCACAGTGAAACATCAAAATTATAATATCTTAATTACCACAGATAGCCTTCCCGGGAAAACCTTGAGCTAGTTCGCTGAGTAGTTTCATCTGCAAGTGAGGAAGTGGAAACTGAAGAAGGGTAGTAGCTTGTTCAGGGATACCCTGCAACTGTTTTCAGGACCTGAGATTCAACGTGGCCTGGGTTCTTCATTGCAAACAATGGAATCCAGTATTTGTTAGTCTAAACAAAGAGAAGTGAAAGATCTTGGATAATCTTGAACAACCAAGGATGGAGAAGGATCCCATGGTACATGAATGCATCTGCTTACACTGCTATTGCCACCACCGAATTGCTCATGCTAGAACCTTTCTCATTCCTGCCTCTCTGGAGCTAGATGTTGCTACAAGTACTCCAGCTGAAATAGATTTCTTATGGTGCTTTCTTCTTTTAATAAAGTAGTTTCCAGCTTACGGGGACTTAGGATAGGTCACCCGAGGTTACAAACCTGTAATTTAGCTGCAAGGGATCCCAGGAAAATTAGCATGGAAAGACTTCTGACTTCTGTAGAGAGTCAAAGTTTATTTCTCCCATCAAGGTAGTCAATTCCCTATCCAGGGAAATATTCCAAGGAGCCAGGAGTGGGGTCCAAAACAATGAACAAAGAACCCCGCGAAGAACTAGAGAATATCTGCTAGAATTCAGAGTTGCATGAGTGCAGAGATGGACTGTTACTGACTAAATATCTAATGTCTTCAATAGTGCCTGTCACATAGCAGGCATATAGTAAAGTATTAATCCAATGATTGGCTAACCGACTGACTGGTTTTAAAGTCCAAACTCTTAGCCACTACCCTTGCTTTCCTTATAGATGAAGTATAGCCAGAATGCTCCTTGGGAACATATCCACAGAACAGAATTCTCACAAAAACTTCTCACAGACTTTGGACATGCTGTCAGGAAAAAGACCAGTTCCTGATAAAGGACACCATGCGTGGTAAAGCAGAGGGTCAGCAGAAAAGAAGACCCCTAATGGGATGGCTGCAAGAATCAGCTCAAACACTGCAAACATCGTGTAGGTGACACAGGACTGAGTAGTGTTTTGTTCTATTGTCCAGAGGGCCACTTTGAGTCTGAACTGATTTGACAGAACCTGACAACAAGAGGCAAGGTCTAGCTCAAGCTGTATCATTGTTACTGAACAAAATTATGCAAAGTCTTGTGGTATGAACTTGTATTAAAAAAGAAACAAAACCCCAAACATGCAGATTCATTGTCCTTGCGTCAATCCTGAGTCACAGTGAACCCATGTGTTTTAGACTTGAACTGTGCTCTTTAGGGCTAATGGCCGTTTCATTTTGAAAATAGATGGCCAGACTTTTCTTCCAAGGAACTTTGGGAGGATTCAAACTGCTCACCTTTTGGTTAGTAGCTGTGCACTTAAGCATTTGCACCACTCAGGAAATCTTATAAAAAGCAAATGGATTATGTTGTTCAGACATTTAGTAAGAAACACTGGTCTGGCATATGACTCCAAGTCTGACTTGACTATGAACTCCAAGAGGCAGAGTCAATATCAGTATTGTTCAACATGGTCTCACCACCCACTTTTGGTACAGGGTTGAACACTAAACAGTTGTTAAAGAAATGAGTGGCTTGGTGAATGAGTGACTTTAATGGGTAATGTTTTTTAGGAAATGGGGAGGGTAGATGGAAGACAGAAGTGGTATCAAGGACAACTTCCAGGCTTTTGGCTTGAACAAATGGTTGGGAAGTCACTGTCTTTTCCCAAGATAAGGAGTCTGGAAGTATGAATGGGCTCCGGGAGACAAATTGTGAGTTTAGTTCTGGACTTGTGTGTTTGTTTGTCTTGAGACATGGAGATGGGGCTGTTGAGTTGGCTGCTGGATGTATGAGTCGGAAGCTTAGGAGAGCTGCTTGGAAGGGAGAGATAAATTTATGAGTTGTCAGCATTAAGCTAGGAACTGAAGTTATGCGCATAGACTTGTAAACATGCAACATATCCAGTGCATTAAACTATCTCTGCATCTGTAATATTTGAATATAAATTATACACCTGGGGTAAGCATACCTATAGCAGAATTAAGTTACCTGAAATGAAGGATGCAGACTATCATCCTGAGAAACTGACTATTGATTAATGTACCCAAAGAATACAATGCTATAGAGGTGATTCCTATATGGGATTTCTACAATGGTCAATTCTATGAGAGCAGACAGCCTCATCTTTGTCCCAAGAGGCAGTCATTGGGTTTGAATGGCTGGCCTCATGATTAGCAGCTTAGCGCTTAACCCAGGGCTCCTCCATTAATGCACGCAGAGTATCAAAATGACAGGAAATGTGCCTTGGGGGTTGAAATAGTTTAATTCCCAAGTCAGTCTGCATGCAAGGACAATGTAAACAGAGATTTAGTATGTGTCTGTGGCTCAGAGTTCCTCTTGGCATGTTGTTAAGCATAGAAGGTTAGACATCTCAGACTGGTGTTAGTCATCGGGCAGGCATTTTCTTGGTGTCAAGGTAAAGAGCATTCTGGGGGAGGAGTGGTAAGGAAAGACAGTGGGAATGTGGAGTGGAAACAGAGCTGGGAACAGAACCTCAGTGCCAGTCTCCTTTCTCCTGTCTGTGGAAGGTATTTTTTAGGAGCAAGACAATTAAGAGATTAACGTCGACCCTTCTGAGGTCCCACTGCCCAAGAATGGGTTGAGGCATTTGTGCTTTGAGGTGTTCACATTCTATGGTTCAGGGATCACATCACTATGAACATAGGCTATGGATTCAGGCACGGGGCTCATACATCTCAACTCCCTCAGTGACTTCTAGTGGAGCCTTTGGTAAACCAGTTATTGTCTTAAGCCTGCTTCCACATGCTCTGAATGTGCATACAACAAGTGTCTAAGAAATTCCTGCTTGCCAATTTTCAATCTCCCCTTGACTTGTTAGAGAGGTATATGGCAGGGTTTTGGATAGGGAGGTGATGGAGCCTGATTTAGCTTTTAAAAAGGAGGGAGAGCTGAGTGAATAGTGGGCACCTAAATGCCAGGCCATTACTGGCCCCAACTTGAAATGTCCATAGTTGAATGTAGGGTGGTAGCAAAGAGAAGATTTGAGCAATGGAGAACCTCCCAGGCTGTTGTTTGGTGTAAAGTAGAAGCTTAATAAATGATCACCATTGTAATTTAAAGAAGCCCCGGTGATGTGTTGGACTCATAACTGCAAGATTTGTGGTTCAAATACACCAGCTGCTCAAGAAAGACGAGGCTGTCTTTTCCTGTAAAGATTGATAATATCAGAAGCCCAATACAGGGTTTCTGAGTCAGAATTGATTTGACGGCAGTGGGTGTGGGTGTTTAATATTATAGAGATAACTATCATTCCAGTAATTAATCTGAACTTTATTGATACCAGTTCATTGTGGAAACTTATAAATATGGCCACAACAGAGACATTTCAGTCATGTATTGTTAATGCTGTCTAGTAAACTCCTATACTGCACTGATTGTGTTTCTAATTAGGAGCTCTGGTGGTGCAGTGGGTAAGAGCTCCGATTCTAACCAAATGATTGCCTGTTAGAACTCATGACCTGCTTCAGGGGGAAAGATGAGGCATTTTGCTTTTGTAAGGATCCCAGCTTAGAAATCTTATGAACTATGGTTGTATACTGGATCACCATGAGACAATGCTCAGTAAACTGATTACCAGAGAGTATTGGACAGATGATTATAAGACATCAAAATGAAAAAACATGATTTGAACATTCAAAGCCTCATCACTTGATCCCCCTACCCCCATACCCTATCCACTTTGGGCCTAATCTGGTTTTCAATAGGTTGAGTTTGTGTGTTTTCATATTGGGGGTTATCTCTGATGTGTATTGCCATTGTGGGTGGATCCCTCTCAAAATTGATGTCAGATGTTTTTCTGTGTTTCAGGATACGAAACATAAGATGAATGATCCTATAGAGACAACAAGTAGAATAAGGGTTCTTGGAGGGTCCAGTGGTAGTGATAAAGGGGAGCTGATATCAAGTACTTCAAGAAAGAAAGCCATGTTTCAAAATCGATAGGATACAATATACAACTATAAAATAATTTTTGACATGATTGGACTATGGAATGGGATGGTACTTGTAAGAGCTCCCAATACAGTGACTCTGGAAAAAATATCAATCAATAAAATGAAACCAGTTGCCATTGGGTTTGATTCCCAGGGATCCCATGTTTGTCAGTACATTATGTTCATAAGGTCTTCAGTGGCTAATTTTCCAGACATTCATCACCAGGCCTTTCTTCTCAGGTGCCTTGGTGTGCACTTGAACTTGACCTGTCAGTCAACAGCTGAGGGTTTGACTGTACTACCCAGAGACTTCTTACATTACATACCTTAGCTGGTTTCATATCACTATTGCCTCACTATTATCTCATAGGAGATAAAGCCGAGGTTCAGAGATGTTAAACATTTTTTCCAGGATCATACAGTACTAAGTGGTAGAGTTGGACTTCAGAATCCCCGATTAACTGTAGTCCGAGGTCATTTTAAACTTGAGAAGTGAATGGTGATTGTTAGAACTCACTTATGACCCAGTCTCTGTGTTTTAACGCTTCTAGTCGTAACTGAAGACCCGTGGTGGTACCTTGACTTAAAAGTTGGACTGCTGACAGAAAGGTGGGCAGTTCAAACCCCCCAGCCCAGTCATGGAACAAAGACAAGGAAGTCTGATTCTCTACAGCCTGGGAAACCCCACAGAGCAATTCTACTCTGTCCTCTAGGGGTCACTATGAATTGTAATCACCTGGAAGACAAAGCGTTGGGTTTAGCAGCGGCTGTCTGGCACTATTCGGGAATTGATTAAAATTCCTGTTCAGAGTTCAGCTGTCCTCTCCTTACCCCAGGGCCCTTGAGGATCCACCTGTTTTCATAACAGTTATATGAGTGTTTGAACCAGTGGGTATGTGGGTTGAAAGTCTCTTGGAAAACAATGTGTAGTTCTCTGGGGTGTATACTTTCCTCTCTAATCAAAACTTCATAATGAAACAAAGTAAGATTTTAAAAATTGCCTGACTATTGAAGTGCCAAGAGCCCAATTAGTCACAGCAAATGTCACCCTACCAGATCAGGGCACGGACTGTGGAGGAAGTTTGATAAGAAAAGGCTGTCGAGGGTGATTTTTTAATTGGCAGGGAGAAAAGAACTTGAGAACAATGGCTTGGTGGTTCCAATTCCCTTCCCACTTCTCACTAAATCAATGTCTTTTCCCCATCCGGAATGTTCTCCCCTCCTCTTGACCCACCCATTTGTGTAATTTACCCTTGGGAATCAGCTGAAAAGTCAGCTCCTGCTTAACGCCCTTCCAACCTAACTTCAATTTGTTTGATTTGATGGCTCGAATCACTAGTTCCTCATCTGTTCAATGGGAGCCTGCAAGGTATCCAATACGCCAGTGGCTGCTCAGAACACACTTCTGAACTGGATCACAGAACTTTCGGTGATAATGGGAATAGTCTAGATTTCACAGTAATGTCGTCTCTAGCCTATGAGCATGGCAAAACTGCGCAATGAGTAAAGCAGACAAGAGGAAAACGGATTCCTTTGACTTGGGGTACTGGTGAAGAATATTGACTCTGTCATGCAGTGCTAGAAGAATGCACAAATCTGTTTTGGAAGGAGTTTAGCCACAATCCTCTTTGGAGGCAAGAATGGCGAGACTTTATCTGATGTATGCTGGGCATATTAGCAGGAGAAGCCATTAAGGGCAATTTCAGTAAAAAAGAGGAAGAACCTCAGGAGATAGATTGGCCCAGGCCTGCAACCATGTGTTCAAATGCAGAAACAATTGTGAAGATGGTGGGAAGCATTTCCTTCTCTTGCTCATGGATTTGTTATGAGTCTAAACTGACTCCACAACAATAACAATAAGTCTATGCACAGCTGTTGAGTGGCTAGTGTAATGGAAGAACTTTTTAAAAAAACTAATTTTAATTTAAAAATTGAATTGGTTGGAGGTTTGAACCCACCCAGAGATGCCTCAGGAAACAGACCTGGTGATCAGTTTCTGAAAGGTCACTGTGAAACTGTTCTACTCTCCCACTCAGAGTCACCATGAGTCGGAATTCACTTGGTGCCAACTGAAAGCATGATGTCTAGTGGCTGTGGTATTACACACACACACACACACACACACACACACACACACACCCCTAAAGTGAATGACCTAGAACAAGAAAAGATGGTCACAAGTCCTCTGGGGTTCTCTTTTTTCTCTTTCCTTCCAAGCCCATTTGGCTAGTGGCTAAAAGCTTAACTATTCCTTCCATCCAAGGAATCCCTGTCTGACATCATTTACCACTGGGCCCCATAACCATGTTGAATAAATGAATTGAATCTCCATTCATTCATCTGTGGTATGGGGGGTTTGGGTTAGGTGTCTAATCATTCCCTCTATTTCGATCCAGGTCAGCCTTCTCAACGAAATGTTGAGGAAAATGGCTCCCAAATGAAGTGGCTTCCACACCAAGAGTGGAGTAGAAAAGCTGCGCATTCTACCACATCTATCCTAGGCCTCAGGGGCATGAGCTGGCAGCCGATTTGCCCTTCATTTTCTTCTCCAAACCCCGGAACACTCGAGAGAGAATGCTCGTTTACAAAGTGACGGACCCTCAGCTGATATGACTGTTCATCAAAAATAGACAGGCTCTTCAAGCGGTTTTTGGTGGCCAAAAGATGCATCCTATGAAGTGAAGAAAGGCAGTCCTTTCTTCCTTGGCAGTTGGGTGATGCTGTGGGAAGAAACTCAGCATGCTGGCAGGTCCTCAGGGAAGACTCCATTGTCACTGGCTCCACTGGAGATGTTCTGACCTCCTGGCTGGACAGCTGTTACTGCTCACTGTTCTGCTCTTTGGTCTACAAGGGACAGAACAGCAGGCCACCCGAATGGAGGTCTGTTTTCTATTTGCCTTTTGCCACGCGGCCTGTCCACCTCGGCTGCCTGAGAAATGCCAGATGCTGAGAAGGAGTTTGGAGACAGAGAGAAGCATTTCCACTCCAGATTGTTCTCTTTGGCTCTGAATGACTGGTCTAGTTTCAAGAGAAGCAACAGATTAAGGTGCAGTGTCATGGGGCCTGTAGGGGAAACCAGAAGTCTCAAAGCCAAACAAACTAAATTCACTGCTGCCGAGTCCATTCTGACTCATAGTCACCCTATTGGACAGAGAGGAACTGTTCATGTAGCTTTCTGAGACGGGATCCCTGGTGGGGTAGTGGTTGGACATTTGACTGTGATCGGTAAGGTCAGAAGCTTGAAATCCCTTGCCACTCCATGAGCAAAGGACAAGGCTTTCTATTCCTGTAAGGAGTTGCAGTCTCAGTAACTCCAAGAGGCAGTGCTACTCTGTCCTATGGATGGCTAGGAGTCAGAATGGACTCCATGGCGATGGCAATGAGTTGTCCTTACGGGAGTAGAAAACGCGTCTTTCCCCAGCAGAGCAGCTGGTGGTTTTGCATCGCTGCCATTCTGTTAGCAGCTCTACATGTAAGCTCCACAGATACCACCAGAACTACTTAGAATTATCCCTGGAGGGGAGATCCTTTTGCAAAAATTTAGGAAGCCAGAAGCTCAGGTGTGCCTCTTTGTTCACAGCACCACGATCAAACAAAAGGGTATAAACTGTACTTGTCTATGCATTGGGGTAGGGTTAATCAGATTCCCCAATGTTCTGAAATCTTTGAAACTTAAAACAGGAACCAACTATTATTTTAAAGTTTACTAACATTTTATTTTCCTTGAAAGGTAGGAACAGAATTCATCTTTGGGATAAGGCTGTAGTTTTATTTCATCAGGAACACAAAACCCTGCAGAGGAAAATACACACTACATTGTAGACACGACCCTACAATAACAGATATTCAGGCTGAACAGGTTGTACACATGTATGGCTCTACCCATGATTGTATAGTGATTTTACAGAGGATATTTCTACATGTGAATTTGCATTAAAAAGTTCACAAAGACAGTATTTTACACCCTACTTTGTTGAGTAGTGACTGGGTTCTTAAAAGCTATGCCTTACCAATTGACTTTTGTTTTCCCTAAGACCATAACCCTAATATCCCGAGCTCTGTGACTCATTCCTTTAAAATATTTTGTCATGCCTAAGGTATAACTACTGGTCTCTCCCCATCTGGAAAAAAAGTGTAGAATATCAAAGTAACATGAAAACAATTTGTCTAGAGGATTAAGAGACCACACAAACATCAGTCTCTATGACCCAGAGAGCACAAGAACTAGATGGTGCCCATCTACTAATTGCTCTGAAAGTGATCACATTAGAAGGTCCAATAGAGAGTAGGAGAACTATCAGGGAAAACTGCAAATCATAAAAGAGATGAGACTTATTGGTAGGATAGAGACTTGTAGAAGCCCTGAGAATTCTGCCTAGAGTCACCCTTTATGTCTGGAGGTGAACTCACCCACACGACTCGGTTTTCAGTCAAACAATAGACAGATCTATCAGGGAAACAAGAGCATTAGGGAGTGGTTTAATGAAGGTTTTATGTCAATTGGGTTGGACCAAGATTCTTAGTGGTTAGACAGTTAAGACCTAGTAAACCTCCATAAAAAGATCTCCTCTGGGGTATAATGTCCTTCCAATATAAGTAGACTCTGGTAAAGTTTACATGATTTTTGCTGGATGTGGATTCTGCATCTCCCACATCATCTTACTTCCAGTTTTTGGATTTGACCAGCAGCCTGGTCTATTTCCTGCTGATCCTGGAAGTTGTCAGTTTCTTGCTTTCTTACCTGCCTACTCTGCATTCATTGGCCTGTGCAACCAGAATCATAATGTCTAACCTACAAATCATGGGAGTTGTCAATACCCAGAGCTACTGGAGAAGCCTGGAATCTCACACACAGACTTTCTTTAGTAGAAAACCCAGACGGGGTTTTAGATTGCTCAGAAGGGGAGCACACCTTAGGATAATCAGCCATTTGAGTTCAGGAGGGCTGCATTTACCAAGGATAAAACTTCAGAAGGCTTAGGAAAAAAGGTATATGGAAATGGAAAATACCAAGAGGAAGAGGGATCAGTGATGTTACATTTCAGAAATTGCTAACAACGATATGAAACAAGACGTGTGAGTTGTTGAACGGAAAACTGATCTGCTCTGTAAATCTGCACCCAACTCGTTATAGAAAGTGATTAAAATAGAATAGAAAGACACAAGCCATTGAGATATACAAAGTGTATGTCAAAATATTACACTAGAGTGAAGAAACTTGAGACAGGATAAAGTTCTGCAGAATAGTTAACCTATTCTGGATGATTCCACAAAAATGTTGCCATTTTCAAAAGGAGAATTAGGGGCTTGGACTTTAGGATAATGGTGGAAGGTAGTGTGACCCTTCACATAGCTGGAAAGTTGAGAGAGGTCCGTGAATGCTGGGAGGTGGATATTGTTGATGGACCCCTGGAGCAGTGCTACCTGATATTATATGGATTGAGTTGTCCCCTCAAAATTAGGAACTGTTGAGAAAGAGTTTTCTTTTGTTATGCTAATGAACCATCCTATTAGGGAGAGTTCTAAACAGTGTCCCTTCTATGTAGTGCCTTATATCCAAAGCAGACTAGACAGGGTCTTAGGCTGAGTTCTCTGGAACCCAGTAAGATACACACACCCACATGCATGCACACACACACACACACACACACACACACAGAAACATCCATCAAGAAAATGTCTCACACAGTTGTAGAAGTGGGAAAGTCCATGCTGATCCAAGTCAGTGCAACAGATAGTAAGCTGGAGATATCTTCAGAGTCAAATAAGTTCAGAAGCTGATAAACCCAACATCAGCAGGAATACCATTCTCTGGTTGCTGCAGAGGCAGAGGAGCCAAAGTTCAGCAGGTCAGATTTGTGACTGAAGAGACAAATGAACCCAAGGTTAGCAAGTTAGATGGCAGTTCAGCTAGATAGCAGGCCACTGATGGCTCCAAGGATCAGCAGGCAACATGGCAGGGCAAGAATAAAATCCCAAAGGACATTGAGCCAAATATAGGATTCTGATCCAAAAAAGAACAAGCTAGCTTTCTCACTATGTCAATTTTTATAGGCTGCAAGTCACACCCCTGTGGGAACTTCCTTTGAATTGCATCAGGGCTGTGACCTAAAGAAAGGGGCCATCTTCCATCATAAACTTCTTACAACTGACTAGCTGCTGACAGAAGATTTCACTAGAGAGTTGATCACATTGTGCTGCACATTGCATCATGTAATGTGCTGCATTACATCATGGGGAATTACTAGGCCTCAAATGCAAAAAAACTGAGAGTCCTGGTCTAATTAACACAAAATCTAATGATCACAGATAAAGAGACACACAAAGGGGAAATGTCATGTGAAGACAACGGCGCATGCATCTATAAACCCAGAGATGTCACGAATCACTGGAAGTTACCAGAAGCTGAAAGAAAAAGAAGGACCCCCTTAGAGCCCATGCCTGAATTCAGAATTTTAGCCTTCAGTAATGTGAGGAAGTAGATTTCCATTTCTCAAAGCCTCTCACAGTATTTGGGTAATGGTAGCACGAGGTCACTAAGTCAAATATTTTCTTCTTCAATCCCATGTGAATTAGTGAAATTCTTTAACTGTCAGCAACAAAACCCAGTGCTGCCTAACTAAAGAAAAGCAATCTGGGAAGAATAAACGAACCAAGAATGTGATAGGCAGAAACAGCTGAGTCTCAGAAATGGAGAGCCGAGGTTCTTTCTTCTTTCGAAGATTCCAAACCGATCAAGCCCACTTCCCTGGAGTCAATTCCAGCTCACCAAGACCCTGCAGGATGGAGCAAGCAGAACTTCTCCATAATGTACCGACTTATCATCTTCATGGATGCAAATCACTATACAGAGAAACTGGTGGGTTCCAGCCAATGCCATCTGTTGTTGTCATTGCTAACAGTTGAGGGCTTAACCGCTGGATCTCTAGGCCTGTTGGTTTTATTGAGACCGGATTTCCAGGTAATTCAGGCTTGAGATTCCAGGCACAGGTACACAGATTGTCCAAGTTTGGATAATGTAGGTTTATTCCTGCATCAATTGACTGTATCAGAGGCAGCTAAGCTACATGCTTGGCAAAGGGAATCTTTTCAGGGATCTGGAAGCTGCCCCGTCTTAGTTTTCCTGTTGGGAGTCATTAGTTATGTTTAGTTTTAAAAGTACCCTCTTCTTCCCTGAATTATATGACGATTGAGAAGGGACATGTGCCTATTACTAAGGGATCTTGCTATCTTTCAAAAGTATATTAATTTTAAGAAAATCAATCTACTGTTTGTGTTGTGGTTTAACGTAAGTTTTCAGAACAAATCAGCTTTCTTTTCTATAATTCACACACACACACACACACAGTTGGTCTGTTCCAAGACATTGACTACAGTTCTGTCAGAGTAACTGCACTCTTCCCATTTCTTTGCTGGAGTCCCTGTTTCTATTCACCTATCTTTCTCACCCCTTCCTATCTTATGAACTTTGCTTTTTAGACAACGGCTTCCCTTTTGGTCTGCTGTGGTTGACTGTTCTGAGGCGTATGTTTCTTTCTGGTACTATTGTTCACTTTATATCGCTGCCTGTTATTTGGTCAAATTAATGGGTTCGGTTTCATGTTGGAAGGGTATGTAAGCATGGCCCATCATCTTGGGCACCTCACCAATAAGTCTGATTTCTTTTTAGGCAACCTGAGTCAGTTAATTGCTAAGGGTGTGGTCTTTTCCCATCTAAGAATTCCAGTGATGGTGAGAGGGACCGGGGACCAGAAGAGCCTGTGTTCAGTCCTCACCTCATGTTCAGGGGCTGCCTCATCTTGGTAAATGACTCAGGAAAGCTCTGAACTTCATCTGTAGACTGGAGACCGTAATTCATGCTGTATTTACCTCCTGGGGTCATGAAAATCCCATGAAAAGCAAGTTTAAGAAACATTACAGCTCTTCTTCAGTGCTGCCTACAGAGGACGCAGCCATCTCCTGCCAGAATCATGGCTGCCTTCAGACCCCTGGTGAAGTCTAAAATTGTCAAAAAGAGGACCAAGAAGTTCATCCGGCACCAATCCGACTGCTATATCAAGATTAAGCATAACTGGTGCCAGCCCAGAGGCATTGACAACAGGGTGTGGAGGAAATTCAAGGGTCAGATCTTGATGCCCAGCATCGGTGACAGGAGCAACAAGAAAACCAAGCACATTCTGCCCAGTGGCTCCCGCAA
The DNA here is from genome assembly GCA_004026705.1 of Nesogale talazaci. NCBI lineage: Eukaryota > Metazoa > Chordata > Mammalia > Afrosoricida > Tenrecidae > Nesogale > Nesogale talazaci. The sequence goes on along the minus strand of PVJH01001329.1, from coordinate 28,075 downwards.
GTTCCTGGTCCACAACACCAAGGAGCTGGAAGCACTGCTGATGTGTGACAAGTCTCACTGTGCAGATTGCTCTCCACGTTTCCTCCAAGAATCACAACGCCATCAGAGTCACCCATCCCAATGTCAGGCTGCGCAGTGAAGAAAATGAATAGATGGCCGATTATTTGGGCATTTCATCTGTGCTAAATAAAACCATAAATAAAAAAGAAACATTGCATATTAGAATTCACACTATGAGCATTGTTATAGGAAGGCAATATTTTTTCCTTTCAATTTCATCCTGGCCTAGTCACCCTCAGGATCAATGATCCTCAAGTATATTACTTAACTACCCTCTCGATTTGCTCTTGCAGAGCAAAACTGCATTTAAAAACTGTTTCTAAATTCAGTTAATTTTGTAGACAGCAGTCCAGGTTGCTTTGTGTATTAAGATACCCACTTTACTATTTCTTATCTCATCCTAACTACATGCACTGATGAGGCACTTGGTGACTGACATGTTCATGGTCAATGGTTTCCCAAGAGAAAGGTCTCTTTGCTGCCTCAGAGACTAAAGCTTAGAAAACCTTTTGCACAGGTCTATTCTCCGTATTTGAGGTTACCTTGTTTGAATCATTGGCACCTAGCCACAACCACACCACATACATGGCAATATGTGGCTCTGTGTGGACTTTATTTTAGCTTCCTGAGATGGAGGAGTCCTGATGTCGTAGTTATATATTGCACTGCTGACCACAAAGTCAGCAGTTTGATACCCCTGGCTGCTCCAAGGGAGGAAGACAATGAAAGAGTTATAACCTTGGAAACCCACAGCAGGATGTAAAGTTTGGGGGAGAGGAGCTGAGAGTTAGGAAGTTGGAGTAGCTAGGTTAGGTTAGGATACTATCTACCATGCTAGGAAAACTACCCTGATAGGAGAGGAGAGTCATTGTAGGGTTGCATGTGGGGGCTGGGTTTTGAGACACACACACACAAACACATGGAGAGAGCTTTGTACTTTAGGAGACTCACTAGATGTGAAGAACAGAAATCACATGTGTGGTGACTGAAAAAGGGAAACTAGAGACAAGGAGATAATGGTAAAACCAGGACCAAGCCCAACTATGAATTCAAGAATCCTTAGAAGCCATTTGGAATGGTGGAAATAGCACAGTGCTAGAAGAACTTAGTCCCAATTATGAAAAGCTGGGTTGTCACAAAACCTTCCTAAGTCACCCTGTCCTCATCTCTAAGTTCCTCTGGCGTGCTAGAATCTGACTATTCTCCAGAACAAGTTCCGTCTTGTTCTCTACGTTCTACTTTAGTCCATTCTCCCAATAGTCGACTATCTGAAGAGTTCACAGTCAAAAGTCAAGCCCTGTCCAGCTCTGGCATTTATACAACTGTCAGAACCCTCACCATGGTTTTCCTCCATCAACAGTTTAGTGCTATCAGCTCTAGCTGCCATTGGGAAATCCATCACATTAAGCCTGAAAAAGTCACACCTGCCAAGCCCAAGCTGTTAATCTCAATAATTTCCCTGCATAAAGCACAAACAGGAGACTATTTCTTTTCCACCCTGACATCCATAAGGCTGTTAAAAGTCTGAGTATGCTGGAGGTTTACACGAAGCCAACCTTAATTGCATACAAGAGTGCCATAAAAGGAAGACCAGGCCTCATTAGCTAGGAACCCATTGTACATTTTTCTCCTCTGACCAAAACTGTTTAAAAATGTGGGGTGCTATCTCATCCAGGCCGGACATAAATTTCAGTGCTGTCAAAATGCCCTTGCGGAATCTCAACCTTTCTCATGCTTGGAAATATTCAATGTGTCAACTTGGGCTAACCTTGCCTCCCCACCCTGAAAAAGAGGATTTTATCTTCCTTAGTTCCTCCTGCCAATGAATGAAAAACTCTCGTATTTACAGCACAGCATCAGTTAGTCAGGGTTACTGATTATTGTTCTTATTGCTTAACTCAGAGTTAATCTGAAATTCTTTTATCCTTCCCTGGGACCAAAGATGTTGGTCTCCTGGTTATTTATGGAGCACCAGGAAAGGACCTCAGGTTTGGTAAAAGACAGGATCAGTAACAAACAAGGAAAATCCTCTCTGGTATAACCTAGCAATGATTGTGAAGATGGCAAGAGAAGTGGCACCATCTCATCCTCTTCTACGCAAGGCCCCCATGAGTGAGAATGAGCAACCGCAAGGACAGCACCAGCATGCTGTAACAGGGACAAAAGAACCACTTGCCCATGTGTTATCTCAGCTTTACATCTCCACCCGATGTCTTCTTGCTCCACAGCCTCTCAACACACAACTGGGAGGCCAGAGCTACCTCCTTGAAGCCCATCCTTTCTGGAAGCTCCCAAGCTAGTAGATCCACGCTTCTCAACCTGTGGGTCTTGACCCCCTTTCGGGGGGGGGGTGTCAAATGACCCTTTAACAGGGGTCACCTAAGACCATCAGAAAACATGTATTTCTGTTGGCCCTAGGCACCGAGGCACCACTTCTCTATCTGTCTCCAGGCGGGTCTGCCCAATGCAGATACGCCCACATACGAATATCCAGTGTGAAGACTGTGACTCATGCTATACCATGCTTCAAGACAAAGTTTCATTTATTTGTCATTAGATATTTCACAATATATAATTACATAGTTTTGTGATTTATCACCATGTTTTAATTATGTTCAATTTATAACAATGAAACTGCATGCTGCATATCAGATATTTACATGATGATTCATATCAGTAGCAAAATGACATTTGCTAAGTAGCTATGAAAATAATATTATCCTGGGGGTCACCGCAGCCTGAAGAATTGTGTTAAAGGATCACAGTGTTAGGAAGATTGAGAACCACTGTACTTGATGAACTGTAAGAGACAGCATTTATATCTTTCTTCTGCCCTCCGCATGTCTCTGGCTGGTGACTTCTCACCTGCTAGGGAAATGCCTCCCCCCCCTCCCCTTTTGACTGGCATTGTTACAAGTGTTATGTCAGGTGTACTTCCCAGTGTTCCTAGAAGAGGTTTGGGTTGTTTTAGCAAAGTCAAGGAGAAACCTTCTTTGCAACTGAATGCCACACTTAGCCACTGAATCCTCAGAGCTGTTTCACTTGGCCCAACAACTCACTAATTAGCTTCCACCTCCAATTCTTTTTCCCACTGGGTTCCCTGCCAGACCAATGGACCAAGAATGTGAAGGAAGTCTTCTGGCATCTCCATTTTGTCCCTCTGACCTCATCTTTCCTACACTACCACTTTCAACAGGCTGGCATAATGATTAAACACTCAGCTGCAAATTAAAACTGGTGTCCCAAAGAACACCAGTTCAAACCCACCTGCTGCTATGTGGGAGAAAGATGAGGCTATCTGCTCCCATAAAAATTATAGTCTAAGAAAATCATGAGTTGGAATCAACTCATTGTCAATGGGTTAGGTTTTAGGCAAAGTTTTGACTCACAATGGACTCAATGGACTCAATGAAACTCAACAGAAACCCCAAACTAAACTCACTGTCCACGCTGGCTCATAGTGACCCCCTAAGACAAGGTAAAACTGCCCCTGTGGATTTCTGAGAATTTAATTCTTTACAGGAGGGGAAGCTCTATCTTTCTCCAGAGAAGCGATGGATGGTTTCAAACTGCTGGCCTTGCAGTTAGCAGCCCAACACATGACCTTTATTCCACCAGGGTTCCTGTACCCACAGCAACCCCAAAGAAAATAAAACCCAAACTCACTGCCATCGGGTCAGTGCCAAGTCCTAGCCGTCTTGCAGTATAGGGTGGAACGCTCCCTGCGAGGGTCTGAGGCCGAGTTTCTGATTTCTTTTATAAATCATTTTATAGGGGGCTCTTCAAGCTCTTGTAACAATCTACACACCAGTTCTGTTAGGCACATGTTGCCATCATTTTCAAAACATTTTTCCTACTTGACCCCCTTGGTATCATTTCTTCTTTTTGCCTGCACCCTCACCCTCGTGAACCCTTGATAGATTAGAAATTATTATGGTTTTTATATATTACATCCTGCACTGAGTCCCTTCACCCACCTTTTGGTTGTTCAACCCTTTTGGAGGAGGGCTGTTAGACCTTAATCATTGTGATCTGTTTCCCCTTTCTTCCCTCCCTTCCCTTACATTGCTCCTACCTCATGGATTACTATTTCCATGATTGTTCCTGAGGGGCTTATCTTTCCTGGGTTCTGGGATTCTAGAGCTCTTCTCTATACCAGTTGACATGCTCTGGTCTAGCTAGATTTGTCAGGCAGAACTGGGGTCATGATAGTGCGGGAAGAGGAAGGAGGAAGCATTAAAGACCTAGAAGAATGTCGTGTGTTTCATCCCTCTAGCTGATTCATCCCATCCTTGTGATCCTTCTATGATGGGATGTCCAGTTGTCTAGAGATTGGCTTTGCGTATCCACTCTGACCCCCATCATTTGCATTGATATGCTTGTCTGGAGTTTTCTCCTATCTGATACCTGATTCTGTCGATACCTCATGATCACAATAGCTGGTGTGCTTCTTCTATGTGGGCTTTTATGCTTCCCTGCCAGATGGATGCTTGTTTACCTTCAAGCCTTTAAGACTCCAGAAGTTATATCTTCTAATAGCTGGGCACCATCAGCTTTCTTCACCACATTTGCTTATACAGCCATTTTGTCTTCAACAATTGTGTCCAGTAGATGAGCATCACAGAATACCAGGTTATTAGAACAAAATGTTCTTGCATTGAGGGAAGACGTGAGTAGAGGCCCAATGTTCATCTGCTACTTTAGTACTTAACATATATGTACATAGACCTATATCCCTATCATCATATGTTAACATATATATATATATATACACACCTATATTTACACCTCTATAAATATCATTTGCTTCTTAGTTCTTTTCTCTATTTCCTTTGTCTTTCCTCCTGTCCCACTATCATGTAGAGATCTAAAATCAATGGTGAGGAGGGGATAGAATGCCTGATGGAGTGCAATGTAGCTGAGAGGAATCACTGAGAGCTGGATAAAGGTTAAGCACATTAGAAGGACAGGAGGAAAGCAAAAAGAGACTGTAACTTTGTATGAGAGTAGAAAGCCTTGTTTTTTCATCCCTTGGGGCAGCTGGTGGTTTCAAACTTCTAGTGGGTAGCCCAAAGAGCAACTACTGCACCTTGAGTCAAATGTAGACGTAATGTCAGAGGTGCAGTGGTGTTTACTTCATCTCCACTTCATGGTCATTGTATGGCCTCATGTGTCTAAGGTTTAGCTGGGTATAGCCTTTGAGCCTCTGGAAGTTGCTTTGGATAAACCTCTTCTACAAATGTCTATTATATTTAAAGGATTTTCTTTTTCTCCTTCATGTAGAGGATTTCCCATCAAGTCAGTGGCTGAAGGCTTCTCACCAATGGGGTGACAGTTAACTGAAATGTTACTCTGTACGTGAGTGTATCAATCAGCAAACACAAAAGAATTTAGGAGAAGGGGACCCCGTGTACTCTGCCAGCAATTTTTGTTACTTTTGGAGAGACATGCTCATTAATCCCTTTTGTTGTTCCCATTCACATCTGCCAAACAATTAGCAGGGCCCCAGTGCCCTGTGGGCTTCCCAAGTACTGGAGGCCCCTGCTGCCTTGGTGCTGGCTGTCTGCAGGGAACGTTGCCAGTGGGCCCCAGGACTCTGTTGGAGTCAGTTTGCTGCGGTATGCACACAGCCTCAAATTTCTACTTGGCTGTCCTCTTGGCCTTTGGGTCCTTGCATCTTAACTGGCTAATTGCACCCCAGGCGCTGAGGAAAGGGCGAGGCAGTCTGGCTCGGGAAGGCCTTGGGCCAAAGGAATAAGTTGGTCCAGAGTCCCTGGGCATGCCTCTGTGTTTCTCTCATTTCTGCCTCCACATCCCTCCCCATGTCTTTCTCCCTCAGTGGCCCCATTTTTACGGCTAAATTATTTGGTTTCAGAACCATGAATACAAACCATCTGTGGAGGGGCAGCGGGCTTCTTTCTCTTAAGAGGGTTGAACTATGAGGCATCTTCTCTCCTTCGTAATTTCATGTCGTGTGTTAGCCTGGGTTGTCCAGAGAAACAAATCCAGTGACCCTCATATATGTGTCAGAAGGAGGACCGTTATATCAAGGAATAATTGTATATCAAAAAAAGCATCTGGGCTGAGCCCCGGTGGCCTAAGAGGTTGAGTGCGGGACTGTGGCCTGCTGGCTTGATGGTTCAAATCCAGCGGCGGCTCTCAGGAGCAGCACTGGGTAGCTCCCACGACCACCAAAGGGCAGGATGCCCCGTCCCCCACCCCCACCCCACCCCACCCAAAAAAGAAAGCATCTCAGCCTAGCCTAGTCCAATTTAAATCCATAAGTCTGACACTATCCACAAGTCCCTCTTAAATCACGCAGTTACAAGCAATGATGGAGAAGGGAGAAATATCATAGGCTGGTGGGTGCAAAGTCCCGTGGATTCAATGGCAGTGGATGCATCTCCAGGGCTCTTGAGGGGCTCAGCGTGGCTCACCAGCAGGAAGGTGAAGGCAGAGAGAGGTGAAGGTTCCCAGGATCCTCTTTATGAGAAGATCATGCCCAGAGGGAGTCACCATCAGGCCACACAGCCTAATTGACAGGCTAGACTCCACCCCGACACGTTCATATATCAAGTTGGCATGAACTGATGTGCCCGCTACATGTCTTCTTTCCTCTTCTCCCCTTTCCCTCTGACTGTGGTGGCGACTGTGCAACTCTCCTGGATGTGACTGCATGACTGAGATGTCTGACGTGTGAGCGATGTCAATGACACTGTTGGGAAAGATAAAACAAAACAGAGAGAGAAAGAAATGACAAAAACCTGCCTTCCTCGAGTTGGCATTTTTTTTAGCAGGTAGAGGCAGCTACAGAAAACAAATAACTGAAAAATACCATACACCGCATATGGGAAAAACAAACAAACCCACCTCTCTAGTCAAGAAAGAGGGGGAGGGAGTTGGAGAGTGTCAAGAAGGGGGACTGCTGGAGGCAGGATGGAGGAGGGAGAGGATGAAGAGGAGCTGATATCAAGGAATTCAAAAAGAAAGAAAATGATTTGAGACTGATTGTGGTGGCAATTATACATTACTGCATGGTGTGATTGAACTATAGAGTATTATGATATCTGTGAAAGATCCCAATAAAATGATTAATTAATTTTTTTAAAAGATGGACTGTCATTCTAATTAAAAAGTCCAAGGAAGTCCTCACTGGGCAGATGAATTCTTAGCAAATACACTGAGTAAGCTCCTTAAATAACATGTGTTTCTGTTTTCTTGTGTTATATATATAATTTCTCTCTCTGTGTTTTGTTTTATATATTTATATTATTTCCCCGCCACCCCCCTCAAAAACAAACAAACAAACAAACCATAAAACCCAGAATTGTGCTGGGCAGAGCAGAGCTATCCCTCGTATGCATTAGGTGAGCATTGAGCACCTGGCTGTGAGTTAATGTACCCAGTGGCATTACCTGTGAAGGTTTTCTCTGGTCACAGAGTAATTTTTCACAAAAGCAGTTTAGCATGAACCTTATTTATTGTGAGGGCTAATTTAAGAGAATAGCTTGCAGCTGTGAAATTTTGTTTCCTGTCTGGGAAGAATGTTGCAGAAACTGTTGTGATAATGAACACAACTTAAAAGGATAGTGCTATGGGAACAACTCAAGTGTGTCAGTGCTTTTCTCATTTCAAAAGAGGTGAAATATTGATTGATGACAAACTTTGTTTTGGATGCCTATCAACTTCCGGAATGGACAAGTGTTGACTCCTTTGTAGTGCATTTGGACTTTGTTCCACTAGATCAGACTGTTCATCAAGCTTTCCACTTAGAGGTTCTGAAAAGGTTGCATAACTGTGTGTGACAACAAAGGTATGACTTGTGGCAGATGGGAGACTGATTGTGCCACCATGACAGGGCACCTGCTCACGCAAGGTGACAGTTTTGCGGGAAAAAACAGTATACCTCTCTTCCCCCAGGCACCTGAGCAACCTGACCTCGCTCCGTGTGACTTCTTTTTGTTTCCATGAATGTAGAAGGGCATGAAAGGACAGTGAGTTGACAAGACAGAAGAGGCGAAATAAAAAACAAAACAAAACAAAGGAGTGAGATACTATCAGCAATCCAAATAGATGAATTCAAAAAATATTTCCAAGAATGGAATCACAGATTTGACCAATATATGAAGTGTAATGGAGTCTACTTTGAAGGTGATAGGTTGTTTTGTAAAAAAATGTTAAAATGCATAGCTTTGAGAAAAAAAAAAACTCTGGGTTTTTTGGGGTACACCCTCATGTGTGTAGATAGATAGATGATAGATTGATAGATAAATAGATAGAGAGATAGATGATAGATAGATGATAGATAGGCAAAACAAAACTCACTGGCATCATGTCAATCCTGAGTCACAGTGATCACATAGGGCAGAGCAGAAACACCTCTGCGGGGCTTTGAGATGGTAAATCTTTACAGGAGTAGAAATCGTCAATTGTTTTCCAAGACTGGTGGGTGATTGCAAATTGCAGGCCCTCTGGCCTTGTGGCTAGAAGTCCAATGGGTAACCCACACTATCACCTGGCCTCCTCTTCCTCACTAAAGAGAGGTGGGACTCTCGGTCCTGGTGGGACACTTACAGTGCCAGTGCAGCGCCGTATTCTACCAGAGAACTCATGGAGAAGTGAGTCCTTATCTCTTCTTTCTTTTCTCCTGCAGTAGAACGCCAGTTCTGGACCGCATCAGTACCCCACAGAATCTGATTTCGAGGCCAGGGGTTGAGAAAATGCTACACTGGAGCCCAAACAAAGCAGCAGCATCCAACCCAACACACGTGATTTTTGTAAACAAAAGCAGTTTGTGTTTCGGTCACTTGGCATTGGTTGGCGTTGTTCGGACTCGTTGCTTAAACCGTTTGCAGCTGTGTTCCCAGCACTCATCTATAATTTTCTAGGTTTGGGTACCTTTTTAGATAAAAAAACATGGGTCCTAAGAAACAGTTTTTTGAAAAGAATCAGCATGATAAGGAACTGGCTAACTGAGTTATTGATATCATTGATGATAATTCAGTAAACCTTTTTAGAAAGCAGTTAAGGAAAGGCCCAGAGCAGACCACATTAGACAGATTTTTTTTTAGAGGAAGCCAGCCAGGTCCTAGTGAAAAAGGGCAAAGAAGGGAGGAAAAACAAAACAAAAACCTCCTGAAAAGCCGACTCCAGTTGATTTTAATAGAAGGGGATTTCCCTTTTAAACAATGACTCTCCCTCCAAACCTCCTCTCCACATTCAGGTCCTCTAGGATCTGAGATTCAGATCCTCACCAATCTCAATGTATGGGTCATACCATAGTTGTTAAAAACTTTTTAAATGTTGTATTTCTTATTTAAATTATATCACTTAACTCTGAACTTATTTACTTTGAAATTTCTCTGTAATATTTTGTATAAAAAGGCAAGTTAGGGTAAAAACTTGGTGATCAAAAATGGATTCATCCATTTTCAGCTATTGCTTATGGGAAAAATTGATCTGGAACTTGACTGCATTGCATCCTGACACTCCTTCTAGAATGGATTAGCATTGAGGTTGAGGCTCTACTGTATTTATTTTCTAAGCACATGTCTATCTGTTTGCATTCACAAATTCTTCTTTGACAACATGCCCTCCCATGACTTTATTTGCCCACCCACCAAAACAAAGAAACAGCAAAACAAAACTAGCAACAATGAAAAACAAGTTGCCAAGGAATTGGTGCCAACACATGGTGCCCCTCCAGGGATCTCTGAGCAGAGCTCAGCTCCAGCTAACTTGGAAGAGGCCATTAATTGAAGAGCCCTTGGTATAAGCTCCTCTTTCCCCCTCCTTTTTTAAAAAATAAATCATTTTATTAGGTGCTCATAAAAGTCCCATCATGATCAATGCATACATCAGTTGTATGCATGCCACATTTGCACACTTGTTGCCATCATCAATCTCAAAGCATCCTCCCTCCACTTAGGCCCCCAGTATCACCTCCCCATATTTCCCCTCCTTCCCCTCTTCCCCTCCCCCATGAACCTTTAATAACTTACAAATTATTGTTATTTTTCATATCGTACACTGTCCGATGTATACCTTCAACCACTTCCCTGTTGTCTGTACCGTAAAGAGGAGGTTGTATGTAGATTCCTGCAATTATTTCCCCCCTTTCTACTCCACCCTCCTGGTATCACCACTCCCACCACTGGTCCTGAAGGGGTCATCTATCCTGAATTCCTTGTTTCTGGATCCAGTGTGGGAGAGGCCATTTTTGAGGATAAACTCAGTGGTCCCTCACCCACTTCTATGAAGTTCATGCTAAGTCTTAACCACCCTAATGGACAGGGCAGGTAAAACTGCCCCGGTGAGTTTCTGAGACTGCCATTCTGTATGGGAGTTGAAAAGCCCTTACCAGAATGGCCGGTGCTTTTAAACTGCTGACATTGTGGGTAGATCAGGAACCAAATAAGATCAGCAGTGTAAAGGCACCAATGTCTCCCGGGGAAAAAGATGAGGCTTTCTCCTCTTCTAAAGATTATGGCCATGGCTGAGACCCGATGGCCTAGTGGTTGTGTGTGGAACTGTGGCCTACTGGGTTGGCAGTTCAAATCCAGCAGCAGCTCTCCAGGAGCATGATGGGGCCTCCTACTCCCACCAGGGCAGTGATGCCGATAGATAAATAAAAGATTATGGCCTCAGACACCCACAGGGACAGTTCTGTTCTGTCTTCTACTGTCCCTGTGAACCAGACTTGACTCGTGTGTGTGTGAAGTACTTGCACAGGGCACACGGGAAAATCACTAGACTACTCACTGACGGATGGTTTGAATCAACCCAGGGACAGCTCAGAAGGAAGGCTGGCAACTACTTTTGGACACTGTGGGGCATGATTGTCCTCTACTAGTATAGTGTAGCCACGAGCCAGAGTTGTCTCTATGTCAATGACGATTTAATCTTGGTGCATTGCATTCCTCCAGATCACACCCACTATGAAAGGATAAACAACATGCTTGGCTTTGAATGAAAAAGGAATGAAAAAAAGCAGCCTCGTATTAGTTTGTTTCTGATTACATAATTAACATATGTACATTATTGATGAAAACAAGACATTCACTTGACCAACAGCCTACAAACCAAACATTACTAGCGTCTTGGCATTTATATCTTTCAGACATTTTTATAGACATATTTATACATTTTTAAGAAAAATGCAAGCATATTGTGTCTACAATTCCATAGGCAGATCGGTTTTTCCACTTTATTTTCCATGAATATTTCACACATTGTTGATGCCAAATAAATAATTCTTGACTGTTTAAATGCCTGCATGTTTCTCAGTAACATAATTAGTAACAGCCTCATGTGCATGGTTGTTATGATATGCCATGATTTAATCAATCCTATAAGGTTAGATGGTACCCTAGTAGTGGAGTGGGTTAATAACTTCAAGGTCAGTGGTTTGAACACACCAGTGACTCCAAAGGAGAAAGATGAAGCTTTTTGTCCTTGTTAAGATGGATAGCCTCAGACACCCCAAAGAGCAGTTCTGTTCCATTTGAGATGGGGCACATTTTAGCAGTTTAAAATCACCAGCTGCTCCTTCTGTCAGTTTTCCATAATGTGAGGGTTTGTGTGCTGCTTGAAACTATGTCACTGGTATTTCAAGTGCCAGCAGGGTCAGCCAAAGGGAACAGGTTTGAGCAGAACTTCCAGACTAAGAGCAGACATAAGAGAAGGACTTGGCTCTCCACTTTGGAGGATATAACTGCTGAAAACCGAATGCACAGCTTTGAGAAATGGTCAGGTATTGAAGCCCTAAGAAATGGAAGCAGAACATTGTTGGAGATTGTGCCAGAAGATGGATCCCTCAGTCAGAGGACACTCAGCAGGTAACTGTGAAGTTGCTGTTTGTCAGAGTTGTACGACCAGGGTGACATGAGTTGCGTAAGCCTGTGAGAGTGAAGCATTCAAGATCTCCATTTATTGTTGGTGTATGACTCAAGGTCAGGAGAAACAGCTACAAAAACCTGCTAATCATCAGTGTGGCAGTAATGTACTCTGGGGCTAATTTGACTAACAGTGTAGGGATGGAGTCTAGCCTGTCAATCTGGAGATAGCCCATGAGACCTCTGTGTGGGCATCACTTTCTCTTAGAATTCTGGGAAGTCTCACGGTATTTCCCAATTGGAGTTGAGAGACTTGACTCAGATGATAGACAAGATAAGATGGTGGCATAGACACTGAGTCCTAGGAACTGGAGGAGCCAGAGGAGAAGCCCCATGGGCCTACCTTTAGAGGAACCAGACCTCTAAAGCTGGAAAACCCACAGAGAGACTCCTGTCAGCACTGAGATGCTTCTACCACTGCTGGATGCACAAGACTCTGCACCCACTAGCTTATGATTGTCCTGATGTCATTGCACGGGCTTCGTGAGTTGGAGACTATAGACTGGGATTGGACATATGGGCTAATATTAGACTTATGACCTTGGACTGGACTGGGTTGGGAGGCTTTCTCAATGTTCCATTCCTCTTGTATCTAAACCTTTCCCTTATAGCCATATACATGTTTTTGAATTTGTTTCTCTAGTCCTCCTGGACTAACACAATCAGAATTTGGAATGTTCAAAATATGAATCTAGGAAAATTGGAAGTGGTCAAAAATGAAATGGAAGACATAAAGATTGATGTTCTAGGCATTAATGAATTGAAATAGACTGACATTGGTCATTTCGAATGAGAAAGTTATAAGATTTATTAGTCTGAAAATGACACAATCAAAGGAATGATATCATATTTATTGTCAAAAAGCACACTTTAAAATAAATCTTAAAGTACAGGGCTGTTTGTGATAGGATTATATTTATTTTGACATCAAGAGAATCTAGTCAATATAACCGCTATTCAAATTATGTGTCAATCATTAAGGCTAGTGAAGCAAAAATTGAAGAATTCTGTCTCCAGTTTGAAATTGATCAAACATATACTCCAGATGTATTGAGAATTATTGGCCATTGGGATACAAAATTGGAAATGAAGAAGGAAGAGTATTTGTAAAATATTATCTTAGTAATAGGAAAGCTAAAGATAACATGGTAGAATTTTGCAAGGTCAACACTACTTCTAACACATACCTCTTTTCAATAACACAAAAGGCGAATATTCTCCTTGCATTTTCCAGATGGGATACACAGAAATCAAATTGGCTCTATCTGTAAGATGAGAAGGTGGAGAAGCAGCTAAAACCTGGCCAAAGGCTAACTGTGGAACAGACCATCAACTGGTCATATGTAAGTCATAAAGCTAATGAAAATTCCAACAAGTCCATATGAGCCAAGAGATGACCTTGAGTCTATTCTACTTGAATTTCAAGAACATTTCAGGAACACAGTTGGTGCCTTGAGCACTAATGATAGGGGATCTCTTGAGCTGTGAGACGACACCAAGAACACAATTCATGAAGAAAGCAAAAGCTCATTAAAGAGAGAGGCAAGAAAAATGAAAGTGGATGCCATAAGAGACTGTGAAACTTGCTCTTAGTTGCAGAGAGTTAAAGCGAATGGGGAAAAAAATATGATGGAATCAAAGAACTGAATAGAAAATTCCAAAGGGCAACTCAAGAAGACAAAGTCAGATATTATAATCAAATGCGAAAAACCTGGGGCTAGAAAATTTAAAAAGAGGAATACACTCAGCCTATGTTAAATGAAAGTACTGAAGAAGTAATTCAATAGCCTTGACTTTCAATATTAAAAGATTCCATGGGTGAAAAATGGAAAGAGGCAGGGAACAGCAAACTATAGATTAGCTACACAGAGTCACTGTACCAAAAAAAAACTAGTTGCTCTTTCACTATTTCAGGAGGAAGCCTCCAATGGTGCAGAAGGAAGATCAAGTTGCACTGGAAGCATTGGCCAAAAGCACATCTCCAGGAATTGATAGCATTATATATGATTATATTTATCCAACTCTAAGGAAATAATAGAAATTGAGAGAAAACCAATTGGAATATTTCAACAAGCTGACGAAGCACTAGAAGCACTCTCTCATCTGTGCCAGGAAACTTGAGAGCTGGCTGCTTGGCCAACCGACTGGAAGAGATCCCTATTTGTATCCCTTTCAAGGAAAGATGACCCAGCAGAGTGTTCCAACGATAGAACACTATCATTGATATCACAGGCAAATTAAGCTTTGCTGAATATCCTCCAACAATGGCTATAGCCTTACATTGACAGGGAGTTGCCAGAGGTTCAGACCAGCTTCAGAAGCGGCTATGGAACAAGGGTGGTCATTTGCTGATGTCAGCTGGACTTCGACTGAAAGCATCAAATGTCAGAAAGGTATCTCTTTGTGTTGTATTGACTATGCCAAAGCATTTAACCATGCAGACCATAATAAACTCTGATAGCCTTGAGAAGAATGGGAATGACGGGGCGCTTCATTGTGTTCATGAGGGATTTGTAGGGGATCACGGAACAGGTACGTGAGCAGAACAAGGGAATGCGGCATGCTCGAAAAGTAAGGAAGGTGCAAGATAGGGTTGGAGTCTTTCGATATACCTATTCCATTTGTCTGCTGAGCAAATAATCGGAGAAGCTGGGTTATGCGAAGAAGAATGTGGCATCAGAATTGGAGAAAGACATGTTAACAACCTATGCTAAGCAGATGACACAGCTTTCCTTCTCGAAAGTGAGGAGACCATCCTGCAGTGTGGATGGCAACTCAAAGCCAAGAAAGCCAACCCGCTCCCAACTGGACTGAAAGGTCACATCATGAGCAATGGAGGACAGGGTGAAGTTGTCAAGGATTCTGTTTCACCTGACTCCGCAGTCAACACTCACAGACGCGGCAGTCAAGAGGCCGAAGGAGAGTTTCATGAGTTAAATCTGCTCCACAAGACCTTGGTAGAGTTTTGAAAATCAAGGCTCTTAGGTCTGACCCCCTGTATTTTCAATCACCTCAAAAAAATGTGTGAAAATTGTACATGTCGAATGTGGGTGCATGTAAAATTTTGGTACCGGAGAAGAATATGCAAAGTACCAGGACGGCGAAAAGGAACGGAGAGCTCTGTCTTAGAAGAGATATGACCAGAGTGCTCCTTAGAGGCAAGGATGGTGAAATTTCATCTTTTGTGCTTCGAACAGGAGAGACCAGAGGGCCAGCAAAGAGGAGAAAGGCACTTGAGGAGATAGACTGATACCATGGCTACAACAATGGGTTCCAGCACAGGGACAATCGGAAGGATGGGGCGAGACCAAGGGGTGTCTTGCTCTGTTGTACATAAGCTCCCGATGGAGCGACTTGATGACACCTAACCACCACCACCACCACCACCACCACCACAATAATGATCATCTCTGAAATTCACAGGCCTCAGTTCTACCCTGTCTTACAGGGTGGTTATGACTCAGAAGTCAACATCGATTGACTAGAAATTAAACCCACAGGGATAAGATCACTATGTGCAGCAAAGAGCCTGCATCATCTGTTCCCTGGGCAGCGGAGAGGTCCTGCTTGTAGTAACTGGTGATCTTTGGGGCAGCTGGGGAGTCAGCCACAGGAATAATTATATACATACTGGCTTTGGGAAGAAAGTTCAGACTGAAGTGGCAGCCCCAACTATAATTACTCACGAAAGGCCAGAGACAAAGGCAGGTGATTTATTGGCTTTTGAATCATAAAAGGCCTCTTAGGTGAGTTGGTTCAGAGCCCAGAGATAAAGCTGGCTTTCTTGTAAGATGACTGTGAAAGCATGCTAGAAAAAGCACTCTATTTTAACCTGGATGCCGATTGGAAGGGGCTTTATCAAAATGTTATTCTTTTCCAAAAGGCATTCATCATTTTCAACAAGACTTAGGACCCAATGTAGTCAAGAGAAGTCTTGCCTCAGGCAGGTTAAACTAGCAGCATTCAGGAGGAGGAGGAAAGAAAAAATCCTTCTGACCTGCATCCAGGGAGCTGTCATCATGATTAATTAGCCTGGACAGTCCCAGGTGGGTGATAAGGACCAGCGGATTCTCGCCTACTGTTCGCGCTCTGTCAATGACACAGGCGTCAGCTCAGGGCTCCCTCATGCCGTGTCCACTTGGCATTGCCTCCTGTCCCAGGTTTCCTGTCAAAGGCATCTGGGGCTCTTATACTGGAGATGCTGTAGTCCAGGTTGGCTCCAGACTTGCTTTGTTCTGTAATCTTGAGGCATTTTTCTTGGTGGCCCTTGTCTTCCATTTTCTCAAACTTAACATGTCTCCTAAGGCCCTTTGGGACTGAGCTCTTGTCAACCTCTCCAACTTCATTGTATCTACCTTTCCCACCAGTGAATGGGTCTTTTGTAATTTTTTCAACTGTTATTTCTGCCCTCCTCTTCTACCCTTCAGTCTGTTAGCAATGCCATGGGTCACTTTTACATGGCCTTTCTCACTATGGTTTTTTAACCTCCACCCAACAGTTGGGTGGAACTAGTCAAATAAGGTGCTTGAGACCCACTAAGGCAGTGGTTCTCAACCTGTGGGTCATGACCCCTTTGGGGGTTGAGCAATCTTTTCATAGGGGTCACCTGATTCATAACATAACAAAATGACAGTAATGACGTAGTAACAAAAATACTTTTATGGCTGGGGGTCACCACAACATGAGTAACTGTATGAAAGGTTTGCGGCTTAAGGAAGGTGGAGAACCATTGCTCTAAGGAGACTGAAAAGTTTTTACTAATGCACATAAGGTGCGTGGAACTCTTGTAAGACTTGGACTCTTGTAAGACTAGAACAAGCAAATAAGAAGCATGGAACCCTAATGAGGGTGTTGGTCAGTTTTGTCATTCAGCGAGGCTTAAAATGAGACATCCCAGAGGCAGACAATGGAATCTATGATCAACAACAAGAAGATACAAGAGTGAAGATGTCCTTCATGTCTTCCTTGCACTGAGAACTTCCTACGCCTAGAAAAGAGTGAACAGTGACAGAGGGTGAGAAGCAGCTGCAGATAAATGGTAGTCATAGAAGCAGCAGAACCAATAAAACTGAGTGAAAGAGTGCAGTGGGTTTTCTGGCTCATGGGACAGGAGCATCTTTGGGTGGAAGGCCCTAAGTCTAAGACTGATATTTTCAGTGGAGGTATTGCAATCAAGGATCAAACTCAAGAGAGGACAAGGCTGTGGGAAGAAGCACAACTGGTGTCAGAATGGATGGAAAGGTTGGGGGGGGGGGCGGGGTGGATGTATGCCTGATTTCTGCCTCAAAGGGATTAGCTTAAAGTTAGGGCTCTTGATTCCTCTCCCTCTCCTCAACCCATCCCCACTTAGGAAGCTAAATGGCCATGGGGAGGAGACATTGATCCTGCCACCAGACCAATATTACTTTCTACCAGAATGTACTTTCATTTCCTCTTCATTCCCGCCTGTCCTTCACAATTGCATTTAAAAATAATGCTCTTGGCAAAAAATATTCAGGATCCTTTTCAGGTTCATCAAATCATCTTGATAATTCCTCCCACTCCTGTTGTTAACTGCGGTGTCGGTGGATCCAGGAACACAGCCTGTGGCCTGTTCCTGCTCCATCTTCACCAACTTTGATATGTTCAAAGCACATCATTGTGGCCACTGTGCATCTTGAGCGAGTGCCTTCTAACTGAGGGACCTCGTCCTCCTGCACCACACCAAACACTATTCTGTTCTGATCCTTAGGGTTTTCACTGACTGGTTTTGGGAACTAGATCTGCAGTCTATTCTTCCTAATCTGTTTTGCTTTTGAAGCTCTGATGAAACCTGCCCCTTATGACAGGCTCTCCTGCTAATCCTTAAATATATTAATGGGATAGCTTCCGGGATGACAGTCACCTGAAAGGCATCACAGAGTAACAAACTTACAGACAAATGGTGGGCACTTCTTTTACACTGCATTCCTCTACTGTGGTACTTGTCTCTCGTCTGGTGAGAGTGTCAGTGCGAGTCTCGCCAGGTGAAGCCAGGGATAGTGCCTGTCTTAGTGCCCAAGTACCACCGCAGTAGGAATACCACAAGTAGATGACTTTAGCCAACAGCCGTGTATTCTCTCACAGTTGAGGATGCGGGAAGTCTGAATTCAGTGCTAGTTCTAGGAGAAGGTACTCTCTTTTGTGTTCTTTTAGCATCTCTGGGCCTGACATTCCTTGGAGACTTCCATGTATGTAGGAGTTTCTCAGCACAGGAATGCGGAGTTTTAAGGGTATGTCCCACTCTCAGCTCTTCCTTCTTGGTGGAAGTACTGAGGTCCCTTAGTCTCTGCTTGCTTCTTTATCTCTCATAAAAAAGTCATGAAGGCCACACCTCCAGGAAGCTTCTCTTACGTGGGGTCCTGGATGTGACCTGATTAAGCATATTTCATCTTATTTTAATCTCCTTACAACTAATTGGCAGGTTACATGAGATCACATCTTGGGCAGTGAATAATTGAAACCTTATATGACTGCTAGTTAGCGTTATTACCTACTTTCCACACCACTAGGGATCACACATTTTGAGGAAAGACAGTTCTACACATGAAAATGCCCATTTTTTTTCTACACAGAATCTAAGCACAGTGCCTTGCACATGGTGGAGACTCGAAGTATGAGGGTGCTTCAGAAAGTTCATGGAAATAATGGAATTTAAAAATGATAGATTTTTGAAACCATCTAATAAGGAACACAGCCTTGGGATGAAAGAAAGAAAATTATACGAGATGAATGGCACAAAGTTTGGCATATAAACACTGTCTCCATATCCTAAAATCTGTCTTGTTATTAGGCACTCTCCCTTTGCCTCTCTACAGATAAACGAAAGTTCTTGGGCTTCTGCTATCCATTTACTAAGAAATAAGAAATGATGACAGGTTACCATGAAATATCAATACCTTTAAATTAAATTGCATTTTATTAATCACCAACATCAATATATATTTGAAAATACTCATGCCTATGTGTACAGTTGGTTCTTGAGCAATGTGAGTATAAATTACATGAGTCCATTTACATGTGGGTTTTTAAAAATGTAAATGAAGATATCATAACTTTATGATGTGATAACTAAATCTAGTAAACCCAACTTATATACACACACACACATGCACCTCACTACCATCGAGTCAATTTTAACTTAAAGCTACCCTATAGGACATAGTAGAATGGCTCCTTTGGATTTCAGAGACTTTAAATCTTTATGGAAGCAGAGAGGCTCATCTTCCCCCCAAGGAGTAATAGGTGGATTTGAACTTCTGACCTTGTGGTTAGCAGCCCAATGTGTAGCTATCAGAGCTTCATAATAAAAATAGTACAGTACAAGTTTATCTTTTCTTTCTTATGATTTTCCTAAGTACATTTTCCTTTCTCTAGCTTATTTTATTATGAGCACAGTATATAATGTATATAAAGACAAAACATGTGATAATTGATTGTTTATGTTAGTGATAAGGCTTCCAGGCTATGAGTAGTTCATTTTGAGAAAGTCAAAAGTTATACGTGGATTTTCAACTCCCAGGTGGTCAATGTTTCTAAACCCCCTCATTGTTCCAGGGTCAACTATAACAGGATATTGCATCAAAGGCTAAATTTTGTGTTTAAAAGTTGTTTTCTTTAGGAGAGGCGTCAGAAGATAGCTTTGAGAATGATCAAAGGTGGTGCAACTGCACACCTCCATTGCCCGTCATTCTCCAGGTCTCCCTGCTTGGGGGAGCATGGAATCTTAAAATAACTCAGAGAATTTCTCTTGAATGAACATATTCCTTTGTGTTCAGCTAGGACTTTAATTAGTAGTAATGGTAGTGGTAATAGTTAACAAGGGAAAGATGGAAGTTGTCCATAACTTAATTTTACTTAGTTTCATAGTCAGCACCCTAATGGAAGCAGCAGTCAAGAAATCAAATGATATCCTACATTGGACAAAATGCCTCTTTAAAGTTAAAGAGTTAGAAAACAAAAATCGAAAACCTGTCACCATGAGGACTAAGATGAGCCTGCCCCAAACCATGGCATTCTGAATTGCTTCATATGCATACAAAACTGGATATTAATTAGGAACAACTGAAAGAGAATTAATACATTAATACATTTAATACAGTTGAAGTCTACATGTGGTGAAGAATATTGAATATGCATGGAGGACCAGAAGAAGTAATAAATCTGTCCCAGAAGAAAAACAGAAAGACTGCCTCTTAGAAGCCAGGAGGGAGAGACAGTCTTAACCACTTTGGATACGTTATTAAGAGGGACGAGTCCCTGGAGAAGAAGCATCATGCTTGGTAGGGTCAGGGAAGAAGAAGACTCTCAAAGAGACAGATTGACAGTGGCTGCAACAAGGGCTCAAATATAGCAATGGTCGGGAGAATGAAGCTGGACCAGGCAGGATCTCCTTCCGTGGTAGAGTCTCTACGAGTGGGAATTGACTCACCCAACTAGAGACAGTAGTTGTGGTAATATTGTGATTAGTACTTTTAAGGGGGAGTTCCTCCTTAGGGGGAAAGGTTATAATCAGATTCATTGTATTCTGAGCGAGTAAAGGAAAACTACCTGACTGCTTAGGGGGAAAAGACTACAGTTTTGGGTCCAAGAGCTGGCAAATGTCTTAGGCTCTCCTGACTCAGTGCTCCTAAGAGAACTTAGTCTTCACATAGCTGAGTCAAAGTCTTAGACTCTAAGAGCTTTCATCTTGGAAAATCTAATCATATCAGGATATATATTTTTCTGACTAGGCTCATCTTGCTCCAAAGAACTAAAGTGATCTGTGTGAGGGTGTTGACCAACAGCAAGTTGTCATAGCAGTCAGAGTCAATACTGGTCAAACTAAACCTTCAGGGACCACATAGATAGTTGTACACCAAGAAGCCATAGACTTAACAGTTCCTGAAAAAAAAAATGGAATTCGAGCTGCCACCCACTGCCAGGGAGACACTCTTTGCAGTTCCTGCCTATTTGGATAAAGAAGGTGGATTATCCCCATTCTGGAATATAAAAGATCCTGGGGTTCTTGGACATGATGAAGGAGGAAGATCCTCTAAAAGGAAGATAACATATTTCTGATAACAAATTGAGAAGGGTTTGATCATCAAAAAGTAGAGGACATGAGGTTTACAAATGGGGAAAGCAGCATGCACTAAACTAAGGAGGTAAGAAAATGTGGGGTGAATGAGGGAACAAGTAGAGTGCCACTTAGCTCAAATTCATAAGAAGAAAAAAACACAAGTTGAGAGATTGGATCTTGAGGTTAAAGAGATCTGAAGCAGTGTTTCTTTCTTTTATGTTAGGCACATTTTGGCCCTTCTGGGTTTTTTTTTAACCACCCTTTATTAAGAAAAAGCTCAAACATAGAGACAAATTTAAAGAATTTGACAGTGAATGCTCCTGTCTTTACCATTAGAGTGTAGAATGGGCAGTTTATAGTTTTTTTCAGCATTTATCTATACCTTTCTATCCATCCATTAGTCCATGTAAACAATACCTTTCTATCCCCCCCACCTCAGGCAATTATATATCTTATTAATTTAAAAAATCATTTTATTGGGGGCTCATACAATTCTTACCATAGTCCATCCTTCTGCCCACCCATCCACCCACCCATCCATCCATTATGTCAAGAACATTTATACTTTTGTTGCCATCATTTCAAAATATTTTCTTTCACTTGAGCCCTTAATATAGGCTCCTCATTTCCCCCTCTTTCCCACACGCTCCTTCTTTCATGATCCCTTGATAATTTATAAATTACTGTTATTATTTCATGTCTTACACTAACCAATGTCTCCCTTCACCCACTTTTCTGTTGTCCATCCCCCCCTGGGAGAGGATTATAGGTAGATCATTGTGTTGGTTTCTCCTTTCTCCCCCATCTTTCCTTACCCTCCTGGTATGGCTACTCTCAATATTGGTCCTGAGATTATCTGCCCTGGATTCCCTGTGTTTCCAGCTCTTATCTGTATCTGCATACATGCTCTGGTCTAGACAAATTTGTAAAGGAGAATTGGGGTCATGATAGTATGGGGTAGGAAGCATTAAAGAACTAGAGGAAAGTTCTATGTTTCATCAACAATACCTTCCACAGTGTGTTACAGACACCACTGCTGAAGCCCAAACCAAACTCACTGCCATTGCTTTGGTCTCTATTTATAGGACATCGCTACACATTCCTCCAACTCTTTTGGAGACATGTTGTTAACTCGAGTCAGTCACGGTAGGTCACCACCCCTCACCGCCTCCTGCTTTTGAAATAAGATTTGCATAGAGATGAAAAGCACACATATCAAGTGTGCCATTCAGCAAGTTTTGAGGAATGTGTCATCCAACACTATGTCAATATATAGGGCATCGTAACTCTGGAAAACATCCTTTTATAATTCTCCTCAATTGTTGCCTTTCCCCAAACTCCAAGTGGCTACCTTTGTTCTGATCATTTTCAACCACAGATTAGTCTCGCCTGTTCTGAAATGTACATCTATGGATTTGCATGGCTTGTATTCCCTTGTGAGACGCCTCTTTCACTCAACAGCCTGCTTTTGCGATTCTTTTCTGTTACTGCATGCATCGGTAGCTGGGTACATTAAATCGTTGAGTAATAGCCCTGTGGACGCATGTGCCCCACTTCGCCTATCTATTCTCCTAGTGATGGAGACTTGGACTGTTTCCAGGTCTTGGATATTATGAGTAGAGCTGCTATAATCCTTCTTGTATGAGTGGTTTAGTGGGAAAAGGTTTTCATTTCTCTTGGATAAATATCTAAGAACATAATTGCTGAATCCATAAGGTAGGTATTGTTGGGAGACAATACCGCCTCTTGTATTTCTTCATACATTACAAGGGGGCAGCCTGCATTTTCTCCAGATGATTCCCTGCCCCCACCCCAGGTTGTGTGTACTGCAGTTTTAGAAGATAGAGTGTCTCCCTCCGGAGCTAAGGAGCAGCTTTGCTTACTGCCCAGTGTAATAAAGATAATGTCTCCCTGGAGGTCAAAGATCGGCGGGTTTATTGCCCATTATAAAATACTTGGGTTCCCTCGGGTCTTTCCTAAAAGGACTCCTCTTTTGTAATGTAACTCTCCAGATGGGCAGGCATTGCTGGCTTCTCTTCACACCACTGCAGTGTGCAGTGGAAGTGGGGTTTGAGAAATAAGCACAAATACTGACACCTGGCCAACTGTGATGGCTTGAATAGTAAATGTACCGTTATCTTTTACCCAAGAGTCTCCTGACTTCTGACAGCACCCAAGAAACCCAGGTAGTTTAACTTGTAAAACTGAAATACAGTAAATTCTCAGAGCCTTCACACTGTTTTCTGGTATATTTTTAGCACTTCAGAAACTGACAGATTTTTCTTTTTAAACATCCATCTTGTAAAATTTCTTCCAACTTTGTTTTTGTTTCTCTCCCCAAGCTTGTATTGGAATTGAACTTTAGAATGAACCTATACATTTCTGTAAATACCTCTGGATCATTCCTGAAGGATATTTTTGGAAGGTTTGTAAATCTGGGTTAGAAGGAGCTTTTTTAAAATACATGATTTTATTTAGCCATCCCTTGGGGAATCATGAACCATTAATGATCATTGGAACTATAGTTTGTTTGTTTTTCCAAGCCATTTTATTGGGAGCTAATCCAGACATCATCCCATTGCATAGTTCAGTCACATCAAGCAGTATTGTATAATTGCTACCAAATTCAGTTTCAAAACATTTTCTTCCTTCTTGAATTCTTGGTCCCATTTGCATATCCAACTCCCCCACTGAACCACCAGGAACCCTTAGTCTACTTGTTATCTCTCTAGGTTCATCGATTCTGGATTTCACATACTGAGAAACAGAAAAACATCTAACAGAGACTCAGTAAGGCTACCAAAAAAATGATAAAATATCTCAGAGATAAAGGCCAATGTGAAAACGCATACTCATGCAATCACATGAAGTACTGAAAGCCAGATCTAGTCCAAAGTATATCAGAGGGGAGATCATGTGACAAGGTTTCAATCATTCAGATCAAGTTTATCATTTTGATCTCCCATTGTCACCCCTATAATATTCTCTCCTTGGGAACCTATTTATTCTCATCCCTCAATTATGGTTAGAGAGAAATCACTGGAGGCTTATATCCTATTTAGATCCTACAAATGTATCTTGGACTTCTACTGTCATGCACAGCTTCCGGAAAACCAGAATCTCACATATCAAGCACCGATACTATTCCCTCCTTCGATTTTGAATTATATAATTTACAATCTTTGGAGCTCAAATGTGGGTGTGCTTCTTCCTTGTGGAGTTAGTTGATATCTCAGTTGAGGTCTACTTGTTTGGAAACAAGCCTTTAAGACCCCAGATGTTGTTCTATCTGATGGCCTTGTACCATCTAATTTCTTCACCACACTTTTCTATAGCACCCGTATCTTCCGTGTTTCCTTTGTGAGGGTGGGTGAATATTGAGCAAGGCCATGTGGTAAGAACTAATTGTTCTTAGCTTGGAACTAGAGTTAAATGCAAGCCCCCGAACCATTTCTGGATGCACGTTTTCTCTCTGCTTCTGACTCACCTTAGAGACCTCTTTGTTAATTTTATGGTAAAGAATCATATTGATCATCCCCATAGAGCATAAGGACCTTCTGTTAATAGGTCATTGATTATCCCATGCCAATTAAAAAAAATTTAAAACACTGTCAAGAGAGGGTGATTGAACCAATGTAGGCCAACTGCATATTGAAAGACTGGAATTATTCACTTGTATAGAATAAATCCTTACATGACTGGATACTATTTACACAAACAAGTGGGAGTTGGTTGTCAGGCAAATATCTATTAATATCCACTGACAATGTCAACTGAAAAGTCTTTCAGAATAATACATATTTTAATATGAAAGTAGAATATTGATGTACTAAGTTGATGTTGGTCCTAATGGGAGTTCATTACTCTTGGTATAACTGTCTTCTGCTTCATATACCATGTACTTTCAGTCTTAAGTTCTCTGGTTACAGGGGTGTTTGAGGTAGTATCTAGTTCACCCAGTGGAGTTTCCATATTAGATTACTCTGGTATGGCTTTTGGGGTGATCCAAGATTCAATGCCCCAGTGTTCTAAGGCACTGGGCCTGTGTTCCCAAGGGGTGGAGGGTACAGAAACTTGGGCCAATATGGCTTATTAAGTACATATAACTAGACATACTCCTCCCTTAGAGACCTTAAAAATAGTACATATTGGGGACCCAAAGTCCAGCAATAGGTGAAGCAGCATCCCCTTACAGAAGGGTCTAAGGTACAGTGTAGCAACAATGAAATATGCAACTTTCCTCTAATTCTTCAATGCTTCCTCCCCTCCCACTATCATGATCCTAATTCTACCTTACAAATCCAGCTAGACCAGGGGATATACACTGGTATGGATAGGAGCCAGAAACATGGGGAATTCAGGATAAATGATCCCTTCAGGACCAGTGGGTCAGAGGGAAGGTGGAGGGAAGGTGGCATAGAAAGGGAGAGCCAATTGCAGGGATCTGCATATAACTTCCTCCCTGGGATATGGACAACAGGGAAATGAGTAAAGGGACACATGGAACAGTGCACGATATGACAAATCAATGACAATTTATAAATTATCATGAGTTCATGGGGGAGGGGGAGTAGGGAGGGAGGGCAAATATGGGGACCTGATACCGGGGTAATAAGTAGAAGGAGGATGTTTCAAGAATGATGATGGTAACACATGTGCAAATGTGGTATTGATCATGATGAGTTGTGTGAACCCCTAATAAAATGATTTATTAAATATTAAACAAAACAAAAAACATTTTTAGTCATTTTCCCCCCATTTGGAAGTTGGCCCTGTCCCCTTTTCTACCAACAGTTATGCATTTGAGTTTTCTCAGACAGGTCTGCTCCCTTAGCTCTCTCCTGACTTGACTTCCCATCAGTATCCCTCATCGCTCGGATAGGAATGCCTGCCAGTTCCAGGGGGACCTTGTCATCACGTTGTATAGCAGGTACTAAGCAGTCGCCGCCCTCTCCCCCCTCCCTTGACAATTTGATCCCAGATTAGGTGAAGACTCCATTGCCAAAATGACCTTTAAGATACACACCTAGAGAGGTGGATGCATGGTTCATTGATACCAGTCAGGCTCCTGACCAGGCTGTCTGATATCCCTGACCAGCAGACTGGATTCCCTTCATGCCTGGGCTTTTGCCTACTAATATTCATATCCTATTTGTCCTTTTGTGATTGACTAACTTCACTCACCATCATGTTTTCCAGATCCTTCCATGTTAAGAGGGAGTTCATGGTTTCATCACTACTTTTTAGGGATGTATAGTATTCCATTTTGTGTATAAAGGAAAGTTTTTTTTTTTTGTTATTATTCAATCATCTACTGATGGGGTTTTAGGCTGTTTCCAAGTTCTTGTTATGGTGAACGGTGGTGTAATAAATGTGAGAGAGAATATCTCTGTTGTGATCTGTTTCTTATTTCTTTGGGCTATGTGCCCGGTGATGGTGCTACTGAGTCACATGGTATTTCTCATCATCTGTCTTAAGAATTGCCATATCATGTTCCACAGTGGTTGCGCATCTTTATGAGCCCATCTGCGGTGTATAAGCATTCCAGTCTCTCCCACCCTCTCTAGTGTTTGCTGTTCTCTGTTTATTAAAATTGGACTATAGTTATCAGTGTTATATGGCATCTTATCATAGACCAACTTGCATTTCCCGTTGGTTAGTGAACAAGAGCATTTTCCCACACATTTATTTAGTAATGTGAGTGTCAGCTTTTGTGACTCGTCTGCGCAGGTCTTTTGCTCACCTTCTCAGAGGATTGTTTGTGCTTCTCTTGGGGTAGCCTTGTAGTGCACTTTAGATTTTACTAATTAGACCTTTTTCTGTTGTGTCATTGCTAAATATCTTATTTTCAATCTGTGAGTGCCCAGTTTCCTGTTTTGAAGAAATATTTTGATGTGCATCAAGTGTTCTATTTTTAATAGTTCTCATTGATTGATTTTGTCTTCCATTGTGTGTGCTCCCTTTGTTACCTCTGGAGCCCATGTATGCCCTGCACTGGGCCCTTAGCTGCAAAGAGTGTCTCCCTGGCAGTGGGTGGCAGCTCGAATTCCATTAAGTTCTTTTCTCCTTAGCTGGGCTGCTGGGAATTAGAGCTAAGTAGCCATGGTTTGGACTGAGCCACAGATTTAGAATACCTACACAAGATGTAGGAGGCCTTCTTTCTGGCCTTCCTAGGATTCACTCCCTTAATTTCCAGTGGCTGTTGATACCCGGACTCTGTTCTTTTGCCCTTGAAGCGAGTAAGACTTGAGTTTTCTTTTAGAATGTTAACCAGCCCTCAGAGTCAATTTTCTGCTAGCAATTTTCTTTGTTTTTGCTTTGAATGACTCTGTGGTGTCTCCAAATATTTGCTTTAACAATTTCCAGCATTTTTGAATGAGAAAATTGGTCCTATAGGAACTTGGCTATGCAACAAACCAGACACCAATTAAAATTTTGGTTCTCCCACCTGCTTTGGCTCTGCCATGTTGACCTTAAACAAATTGCTTAACCTCTGATATCTTCATAATCTTCATTTGTGGGATAAATATTTTAATACATATTGTATAAAATACTTATGAATATTAAATAAGTTAATATGACAGTCTAGCAAAATGCCTGGCCTATGGTAAATACTCTGTAAATAATAGCTTTTATGAATAATAAATAATGGACTATAGGAAGATGAACTGAATATGAAACTAAGAAACTTGAATTTTATCTTAAGGCATGATGACCTGTGGGATTTTATGTTTTTGGATTTGTATAAGAAAAAAGTTAAGATCTTCCTAAAATTCAAAAGTGATCTTGATCTTGATCATGTTGAGGTTTAGATGGTTACGTTTTCTAGTTTCATTCTACACATCTCCAGGGTAACATACGCAATTTGCTTCTGTTGCATGGGCAACCCTTTTTCTCTATCTTCAAAGAAGACATACTTGTCTGAACTAAAAATACTTTCATGCTATGTGTTATATTTAAAGGAAGGGCTGCAAAGCTTCCAAAAGTTGCTCTAGATACGCTGCCTGGGGGTGCAGCTATTGCTTTCCATTTCATTTGTCAC